>MU890618.1:0-17424 GCA_036418205.1 Ostertagia ostertagi
TATTAATGGCAAGTGTTACAGTAAGCTAATTGCCGAAGAAGTGGAAATCTTCCCAGGAAGGCCAGGCTCCTAAAGAGCCTAAGTGGCATTTCACGGCGTAGGGCGCGCCCGAAAGACCTGACAAGCCCTTATCGGTGGTGTCACAGCGTTCAGGAGCCCAGACTTCAGGTTGGGTGTGATTGATAGGTAGTGAGAAGTTGACATTCTCGGCCAGAGGGTGTAGAAGGTCAAAGCGCAGCGTTCGCAGTAATAACATCATGTACGGTGAAATCCCGTCTAGTGCGAAAATCAAAGGCCAGATAGGTCTCTTCTCGTGGGCATTGGCTGTTCTTATGGTTTTCCTCAGTTCTGCACCACTTAACACCTAGACTTTTTATGACAATAGCGACTAAATCATTGTACCGCGTGTAGTTTGATTCTGCTTTACTTTTTGTAGCTCCATACCCCAACCAAGCCCTATTAAGGTCCGCCATTGAACGAGGAATCCTCGTTAGAATGAACAGAAACGAATCGTACTTGGTTGCATCACCTGTGTATTTTTAGTACATGGTGAAAGCAGAATTTTCAGTAATATGGGAAAAATTTGGAAATTACAAGGCTGATGGAATTTTCGCACTACATGAATCCGAAGTTATCGAATTCTTGGAAGCCAGTTTGAGCGTTGATCTAAAGGCAGCGATTACGATAAGGAGGGAGCGCATCGGGGAAGCATATGCACCACACGAAGCAGTTACTTGGCTGCCAGGAAGCGAGATGTGGCGCTTTCACGACGAAAGGTGCGCTGGTTGCTGAGCAGGACTTCGAAAGCACTCCGCCCCCAAAAGCGATCCGCCCACTAGTTTACTTGTTGATTTGGACGAGCTGCGTTGCCAGCAGCGGCGCAAATGGAGCATCTCGATTGAAGCGTGGTTTGGCATGGTGCCACCAAACGCGTTGCGGTGAACTCGTTCATACGTCCATTTCTGAGCTGTTACCTGTTCATGAGTGAAAAAGAACGGCCAAAAAGGGGGTCCCGTTTTGCGTTTTCTTGACGGATTTCTCAGCTTTTTTCGCCACTGCGTGCCATTGAGCACCATCACGTCTCCTTTGAACCCTTCTCGAATCTATCGTAATCGCTGCCTTTAAGGTTAGTTCGAGAGGTTAGAGCACTTTATAGGCCCCTTATGGAGTGGGGCGATGCTCGTTCCACAGCGAAGGGTATGATGAGATTGCATAAATGCATCGATGGTAGAAGAAGGGGTGTGTGTCATATAAGGGATCCCATTGGCATCGAAGCGCACAGGACGTAGTTGCCACAACCTGCATGCCCGGACAATTCGTCCGCGCACCACATTCTATCCCACTCCTCCTGCCTTGGAATCAGGCCAATAGAAGCTATCCGCCTTCTTTTTAAAACCATTGAAACTCATCGAGATTTCTGAAACTCCAACTTATCAGATTGATCAATTGTTGAAGTATATTAATTGAACGACGCGGACGAGTTGTCCGGCCACAGCAGCATGGAGTTGTGCGCTCCAATGCCAATGTGATCGCGCCATATGACCGCCTCCAGAGAAGAAGGGGTCCCCCATTTTCGGTTCTCATGAGTTTTTCATTCCTGTCCACTGACCACCTCTATCCTGAGTTCAAGGGCTGCCCTTTTGTCGTGAATCCCGCTTCGAAACTGAACATCTATCCAAGAACCACTCAATAAATCATGTGCACGTCATTCAAGTAATGAACGACACTAATACGAGAAAAAGACACTGCACGATCAGCAAATTTCACGTGACTATATAAGTGTAAGTCAACGTGAGCTAAAAATACCAGTCGAAATCCATAAGCGAGGTTTTTTCTCGTAATCAGTTACGAAGTAAAGCGCAAAAGTTCGCTCGACTATCACTTCGGCCATGAAAATCAATGATGACAGAAAGAAGTATGATCGAATTATCGACGCGGTAAACAGTAGTATTTTGGAAGAGTGCGATTTAAAGTAAACTGTGAGTGACATATACAAATTTGGCGAAGGAGTGTCCACACAAGATCCAACCGTCGCGAGTTAGGCCGATTTTAGAAAACTGACATCTTGACCCCCCTCCCAAAGTTCAAAACGCATTTATCTCGCCCATTCCATTAAATTTCCGTGAAAGTGGCGAAAAATCCCCCGAAACAACCCCTTAACTCCCACCACCCGTAAATTTCACAATTCCACAAATATCAATTAAACTCCACAGCAACCACCCTCAAAAATCCCAAATATCTATGGTCCCCGTTGTTATCGGCTTAACGCCCAATTGACCATGGTCTTTCGGTTCATTTAAAGGCACAACCCAGGCAGAAGTCATGTGAACGATTCTCTTCGGTCTGTAGGATAGACCCCTAGAGGACAATCACAAATGTGGCGTTCCCGTGCACGGAAACCAACCGACAAGAGCGCTTGGGCCTTGCAAAGTAAGCTGCTGAAGCTGCAGATTTTTTTTCAGGCTGTTGTCTGGCGCTCTCTCATCTGTAGCGCTCTCTCGCCTCATACTCTCCTCTCCGCGCTTAGTCTCTCATTCCCTTAGCACAGCCGATTAGGAAGGTGAGTGAGCCCTTAACCTAAGCGTTTTTGACGGATTCTTTTCCTTTTTTCTTTACTGCCGGCCCATTTCGCACCAATACATTCGCATTCGTGTGCAAGAGCCACACCAATGTGATCCTGGGGCATGCCTTTAAGGACTTACCATCAAAATGAAATACTCCGACTTGGTATAGATGCATAACCAGGCGTGAAACAACAGCAAAGTAGTTACCGCTAAGGTAAACCTGAAATATTTTTCTACAAGAAAATTTTTTTCAATGGAAGAAATCCCTAAAATATAGCTAACACATTATTGTATGTTCTCTCATGTGCTGGGCATAGGCAGTATAGAAAGTGGCGCCGCTTGTCACGCGCACGATCCCTGGCCTAAATCCGATCGCGCGCCGTCATTGCCAGCCAGCCCCCCCCCCCTCACACCTCTGGGTTCTGTTACTTTTTACCTGGCTCGTCTGTGAGGATCAAAACTCTGAGTTGTGCATCGACTGACCCCATGATATGTAGGTGAGATGGCCTTCAAATGTCATCACGGTTTTGAATGGAAGCGGAATTCATGGCGCATCCCAAAAAAGCATTGGTTATGGTTGAACCCGAGAAGTAGGACCTATTCTTTCTCCGTCGATTCCCGCCCCAATGCGACTCTCATCGTTGCTGCTCTCTTCAACACTAACGCTCTCTCTTCCGAATGGCTAAACTCAGACGGCGGGGGTTACCCATGGACGAGTGTGCAGAGGCGCGAGCGGCACGGGTACGGCCCTGCTGGACCGCTCGGGGCATACACTTCTTTACGGAACGCGCATTGGTCCCGCATCCTCAAGTCTCGAATTTGCCTTCTACTCAGGTATATTTGCCCTACATTGACCTCCGACCTCATTCATGAAGTCCTTGAACGCTGCTGCAGCAGCATTCAACCCAGTCCTCACCTGTGCTATTCGGATGAGATTTGGATGAAATATGGTGCTTCGCCTTAGACAACAGTTGTGTAGAAATGTGACCGGCAAGGAAAATGCGACGGCGGTAAATTCGCTGATATGAATAATTGATAATAGGTAGTAGTTCAGCAGATCTGGAGAATTCTTGCTGGGAATGAATACAGGTGCCAGGAAAAATATATCGCCATACAGATGATACGTGATCGTATCGATGAATACCATCAGACTGATGAGTTGATCCTAGGATACAATTTGAAAATGATGGCTACAGCTCCTCAGAATCGATCTCATTCAGTCATTAATTCGCTTCACTCGGACTCTTCTTGAAACTTTGAACAACATCTTGACGTTTAATGACAAGGTAGATGGTGGGTGTAGAATGAGTCCTGTGATGTTTTCCACGCGAGTCGTATCCCGTCTGGGCCAGAGAACCCTTGAACATTTCTGGGTTAGAAGTTGGTAACCGCGACTTTGCAGTGAGCGAAGCATCTATCGGAAGCTACTGTATCGACGGTCTTTCGCTTTTGTTTGATGTCATTAACACATTCACGCCGATGGCCGCCCATATGGGCTGCCAACAACATGCGCTCCTGGGACGATGGCAGCCCATATGGGCTGCCAACTGATAATCGCTTGCCAGGCGCTAGGAATGGACAGATAGGTGGGCAAACCTCGTAATCGAGTGTAAAATGCTTTTAAATTCCTTCACGGGAAAGTGAATAAATGCTCCACTATTTGTCGTTCTGATCGAAATCCTACTGTTATATGTTTAGATAATCTTTACGCATTGGACATTGCAGAAATTATTTTGTGACATTCATGTTTTTGTTCATTTACAAAACAAAATCTGCGGTTATGTGGTGAGGCGGCGGCGCCCACAAAATCGCGTCCGTCCCACCGAAAAGTGGAAAAGGGGCGTTGCTTGTGTTAATAAATACATACGCATCCACCATTATCCATGATTTTGAATGAAAGCGAAGGATGTGGCGCATCTCAAAAGTCTAACGGACTACTATCGTCTAACAGCTTGTCAAAAGAATGGAACAGCTTGTCAAAGAATTGGGGATTTCTGATAAGTTGATTTTTTTTGGATAAATGAGCAAATTTATGAATGGGATAAACATTTCTTTACTTATAACAATTACAACAGTGAGAGTGTCGCAACTGTTGAGACTTGAATGCGAGTTCACTGACCGAAGAGATGCCTGCCGAACAGGTGGAAATTTTCTCTATTAATTCAGATTCAACGATCACGCGAAAGTGTTACTCACAACCTAATTGGTTCGAAGTCGCTGGAGGAGTGTTAGAATAAATAGCGCCAATTATTCGCTAATTTTTTTTTCTGTTTTTCAACGCCTCCCCCTCCGCCACCGCCCTGTTCCACTCATGTTGCTTCTCCTTAGCATAAGCCTTCAAAGCAGCAACCGTGATCTCTAGAGCGTGGTGCGATTTATGACGGCATTGAATGTCATTTGTGGAAAAGCGTCAAAGACGGTCTCAACATCTTCAGCGTAGTGGGGTGGGCAAGGGGGGAGGGTCTAGTGCAATTATGACGCTCAATGGCGATAACAAACACCGCCACTCAGCATTGTAATCACTGCCTTCGAAGATGTAGGCTCCCGCAGGTGAAGTGTTGTTTGCTTTGAGATATCCACCTGCTCAGGAAGAAGGCGGTGGTTGCAGTCTCCGAAACTTCTGCTAGAGAGCGTGCCATATTATTTATTTATTTATTTACTGGTCAATCATAGATAGCACAGTTGCAGTGACTTATTTCACAACCGATTTACTCACTCACAAAATAGTCTAGAGAAAAAATGGATAGATGTAACTTCATGAAACCCAGTAGAACGTAATATGTGTAGAGCTAATTGGAGAGAGCAGTGCGTTAGAAATTAGAAATAGAAGGCTCCAAGGTCCGCCGGCAGTGCTTGGTGTTGCGATTGGGACGTGCTCGTCTTGCTAATCATTTGCACCAACCGGGAGTTGAACCCGGTCTGTACCGTGGGAGGGTACAATGATACCGCTACACCATTGGTGCTCCTGGTAGACACAACACATGCAAGCATCCTGACTACTTCATATTTCGTCCCAGCTCGCTGATTGCAGCTAAAACAGTCATATTGATGAGCTTGCACTCATTGAAATGCCAGGATCAGATTCTTCCCGAGGGAATTGTTGGGTTGTGCAAATGCAAAACATTTGCACCAACCGGGAGTTGAACCCAGGTCTGTACCGTGGGAGGGTACAGTGATACCGCTACACCATTGGTGCTCCTGTTAGACACAACGCATGCAAGCACCGTGACTGCTTCATATTTCCTCCCAGCTCGCTGATTGCAGCTAAAACAGTCATACTGATGAGCTTGCACTCATTGAAATGCCAGGATCAGATTTTCCCAGAGGAAACTGCGAAGCTGCAAAAATGCAAAACATTTGCACCAACCGGGAGTTGAACCCGGGTCTGTACCGTGGGAGGGTACAATGATACCGCTACACCATTGGTGCTCCTGTTAGACACAACACATGCAAGCATCCGTGACTGCTTCATATTTCCTCCTAGCTGATGGCAGCTAAAACAGTCATATTGATGAGCTTGCACTCATTGAAATGCCAGGATCAGATTCTTCCCGAGGAAATTGTTGGGTTGTGCAAATGCAAAACATTTGCACCAACCGGGAGTTGAACCCGGGTCTGTACCGTGGGAGGGTACAATGATACCGCTACGCCACTGGTGCTTCCGCTAGAATCGTCGCATGCTCTCTGAACAATTATTGCTAATTTCTCATTTCACTTGAGGCAACAGAATTGTGACGAGGAAAACCTCCTCAAGGCTGAAGGCTTCAGAACGAAATCTGCGGTCATTTATTTCGCATCCACATATATGAGTCAAAAAATTCGTTTTTTTCCTCCGAAAACTGGCGTACATTTATTCGAGATCACATTTATGATGTCAAATGTTTGGTTTCACTTCTTATCGTTCTTGGTTCTTGATCATGATATCGTACAGCCTCCGCTCCCCAGGCACTGCTGACATCCTGCGGTAGCCAGACGTCGACAGTAGACAACGCCGGTATCTTGTACGCCATTGATCGTATAGTAACTGCAAGGACAGTCCATTATTCAACCCATTACTGGTATTTTCGGTTTAGTTATACCATTTCGGGGATTAACAACGATCGCTATCCATAAAACTCTGAAACAAAGCAGCTGATGCTTCTACGGCCAAGTTCTTCGAATTAGTCAAGCAATGTGTCAACGTGAGCGTAAACGTTGTTTAGCATTGCTTGAGCAGGGTCAAATCAAGGCGCAGAGAATAACGCTTTGGTTATGCTATGGCTTACGGGCTGCACTCGCGACTAGACCATAGTCTAACTCCAGCCTGACCTTTCCGCCAGCCTGACTCAATCTGGGACATCTCCATTTGCCTTCTTTCTTTCAAAACGTGTGTATGGAGTCAAAAAGAGTACGTGGTGAAGTGCGCTCTTTGGAATGCTCTAAATTGTATTCTGCCGAGCTCTCCTCTTAACAAGCAGAGGAGGGATCTGATCAGCGTAGATTGAACCTTTAAATTGATGATGTTATTAGAAGGTCATTGGTAGACCAGACCTCAAGACGTGCTGGTGGGCGTGTTCGAGACCGCCTCTCAACTCACTTCCACCAATGACGTTTAGCGACGTCATCAAAATCGCACCGCCCTCTAGTCATCACGATCACTGCCTTTGAGGTTGGGGCTAGGAATGATGAAGTGGGGTGGCTAAGGTTACATTTGGGCTGGATATGGCTCAACCCAGGGTTATTTCACCAGTACACCACCAACAACCAATTTACGCCAATTCGTGCGGAGCCAAGACAACCACAACATGTCTGATTTGACTGGCTCGTTTCAACAGCTGCATTTCGTTGTCGCGGGCGGGGTACGGCCAATTCTTTCATACATTCAGGCTCTCGCAGCCTAAACGTATCCCATCTGACATGGTCCCTCATAGGTCCTAAAACTCTGCTGAGCTTATCCCCTGACATACTTTTGAATTTCCGCAACTCTTTCATATCCCATTTTCTCATAAAGGCGAATTGCGGCCAGATTTGTGTGTAGTACATGTAGATATATCTGAAAAGTTGTTCATTTGATCAGATGATTCATTGCGAAGAAAATTGGCGCTATCGCAAAATGGCTTACAAACCCCTGGAGTCTCTTCTCCTCCGCCTCAGCTTCAGCCCGTTTTTAACAAAAAGGACATGTTTAGACGCGGTCCTAAATGCATTGCCACCACAATGCCCCCGTATTCTACGATAGCGCCAGAAAATTCATGGCAACTCACTAACTGACTGCCTTCTTGTAATAGTACTGTACTGGCACGTTGCAATAACTGAGTACCAATGCCGATCTTTCTATACTCAGGTGCGACCATAAGCGTTGTGATATAACAGGTCTGAGAAGTAGGTCTTGCGTTTAATCTTCGATCAATAGCTATCAAAAACATGCAAACCTTTCTGAAGTTACTGATCAGTTTTTGCTCTTCAGGGTGAAGAGATCCCGCAGTGAAGTAGTCTTTCACATTTCTTATCACACCAATAGCACCAACTAGCTTGTCTTCGCGGTTATAAGCACCTGATTACGATCGGAGATCAAGCAATGGTCTGGTTCGGTAGGGTCTGTGCTTACCCAGTGAGTAGTGAGTAACTGAGTCGGTGGCGATACTCAGCCAGTAGGATTCGGGATATGGCAGTGGAAGACATTGCCCGCCTAGTCTGTAAAACAATCCATCGCCACTACAACATCTAGAATGCTTAGTTGCGCAGTTGGCGAGTCACCGACTGCTGGCTGGCCACATACAGCTGCGTGCGGTCGCAACGCGGCTGTCTCTTAGTATGGCCTCTCGCATGGACCTGGCGAGACGTTCCGATCGCAGCAGTTCCAGTTCGATTCTGCGGGTCTAGCTCCAGAGCATCGAATGTGACTAATATTACACTTACTGCTTTAAAGTTCGCAAATGTTATTGGTCAGTTCCCGATAGGCAATATCTGGCGGATACGCGCTCATCGACCGAGCGCACGCCACCGACGAGTAGATCAGCGCTAGCAAATGAGAAACACCGCATGCCCATTCATTCTTGATAACACACCTCTGATTCTGATAGTGATTGTTATCAGGATAGTTTACAAGTTCTCCTCGAATAGTCACCGTTAGGGTCATTATGTCTAGCTGCAGTGGCACAGGAACTTTAGTGGATTCAAGAACAGTCACTGTATCCACGTACTCAATGACCATATTGGGAAGAACATAAAGGCTAAAGTATAAGCGGGACAAATCATAACGCTGTGCGTGGATGGAAGTTGGTCCTCAATCCCAAGAGTTCAGTTCACCGTCAGCTTTTTCGTCTTGCCTGTCTTGCTTTTCAAGTCGATTTCGTGATTAGGTGCAGGAAAGTCGAGTAGAACATCGCACGCTTGCAATATTTGTCTTATCCTTCGTTTCAACTCAGCTACCGTATCCTCATGACTGACTAGTGAAGGTTATTGTTCTGAACTCGCTGATGAGCAGCCCTCCAAGCAGATTTTTCCAACATATATGAGCCCACAAAAGTGCCAGAATAGCGAATAGGGGCGTAAGACCTATTTGGCAGATATTCGGGCTTCATTCCATCGGCAGGACTCGTGTAAGGACCCTAAGTATCCGTCAAATCCTTCGATAGATCTCGCCCATCAATGGAGATTCGAGAAAGAGCGGCTCCGAGCAAACAAGGACCACATTCCGCCAACGAAGCCTAAGGCTGAGCCGGAATCAGTCTTCTGGGTTACAAGGCTTCTGTCAACCAGGGGGTGAGAGTGTAGAAGGAAAAGCAGACGTTCTTTGTGGTAGTGGGACTAAGCCTTTTAAAGGAGGTAAAGAAAGCGGAGATTCTGTAATAGTGCGCTTGTGTGAGAGCTCCCAGACAGCACAACAAAACGCTGAATTGCCTAGCCTCACGGTTGACAGATGTCCGGAGACTGTCTTGGGTAGTGGACTACGAAAACTACATAAACACTCCATTGGCTGAAATTCGGCAACCCAGCGGGAGACTCGATCTTTGACGAATAAGCCGGATACCAATTCTTTAGTACGCACCTTTGAGCGTCACATCACTGACCTTTATCTGTTCATTCTGTGTTTCTTCCAAGTTGTCGAACACTACAGAAACGCAAACCATTTATTGGACCTTTGAAAAAAAAATCAAACACACTTTCTTAAAATAACGTGCGAGCCAAAGTGAGCCGCCAGTAATAGAATTTACAAGCAAATACACTCATTACCCACCTTCCCCAGCTTAAACGCTTTCGACATACCCACTTCCCTAAAAAGTCGACAAGCAGGAGGGGGCTTTACATACGCCATCTGCATACAGACTGCAGGAAGAACACAGATGCTAACAAAATACGACCACCCATAATACCTTCCCGCGTCAAAGAATTCTTGGCGTGGTTCACTCTGGCTCCGGCACACACACAAACAAATTACCAGCACCCTTATAAACACGATGAAAAAAATCTGCGGTCAAATCATGAATAGTAATGATGTCTCAAGGCAATACTGACATTCAGAATATATGCGAATACTCATACACCATTTATTTCTATCCTTCCTTGAAAACATCTGGTAGTTCTTGCGAACTGAGGAAACGAGATAGAAATGAGAAAAACCAGCAACGCTAAAAAAAAGCTGCTCTGTCTACTGTTCAATATGCGCAGATAGAAAAAAATCGAAGAAGCGCTCTCAACGAGGTGCCGAAGCTCGCCAAAATGGGTCAGTTGTCCGGCATTTCACTCTTCTGCTTCTCCGTTTTTTCCTATCTGCGACGGCGTTCTCAAAATATTAACAGCTTCTAATCTCAGAAAAACCATAGTAAAAGCTCATCGATACTTATATCACATCACCAATCACGACTAGATATTAAACATCATCAGATGAGAACATTACTGATAAAGTACATATCTCAGAGGCCGCTCAAAATGCACCACACAATACCTATCACCTTTGCGGTCACTATTCGAATAGGATGATATACAAGTTTATATTATTAGCATTATTTATATATCTCTATACATTATTAATTTGAATGTGAGAAGTGCTTACGGCCTTAGATCAAAACATATAACACTTCAAAGGAAAGCACTCGTACAAAAGTATTATGGTTTGTTGGAGGGTACCGCATTAATTAAGTAATGAAGAAAAGCAATTTTCTTTTCAATAAAACTTACACTGAGGGCAAGCAACTCTCAAACGGAATGAATACGAATAAAGTCAAATAAAAAAATATTTAAGAGCACCCGAGACGACCATTTGAACACAATGGGAATGGTATGAAACCCTACACGACCCTGAAAAGAAACAAATATTAGGGCTACTTCAATTAGCGCTGAATTGAAAGGGGGTGGAACAGATCCATAGTACCGATTAGTATCCGGTCCATTGTACTGGCAAAGCTCACCATGAAAAGACGGGCCACCAGAACTCTAGGAAGTCAGTGATGCACGAATGAAGGGAAACCAAGGAAAACAATCTCGAACCTGAGAAATGAGACCTATTTTGCTCATTGCGTTGCGCGTTAGGCGTGCCTTGTTGGTGCTGACCTGATCAACGCTAACGCTTCTCTGCTTGGTGGCTAAGCCAGCGGCAAGGGACTGGGCGGGCAGCGACGCTAACGGCGCGGGAACGGCCATGGTCGGCGTTGCTCGGCCGCCGGGGCATATCTCGCTGCAAAATGTGTGTCAATCTGGAGCCTTAGAGGTTCTGCCTGTCTTCCCAGTAGGTAGAGTTACCCTTCTTCGACCTCCGACCTTATCGAGTAATCCTTCTTTAGGCCCAGCCCTTTATCGGTCTCTCATCTTTACCATCTTTGCAGAAACATAAAAACCTTCGCGTACTCTTCGAAACCAGCGCATGTGATACGACGGAAGCCCAAAATCAACCATTTGTTGATTCAAAAGCCATGGTTGAGATTGGGTAACCTAGTCTCAGTAACAGAATTTCTACCCTCCACATCTTCAATTAAAGTGGCCATGGCAAAACTAGAATTGAAATGTCAAGCTAGTTCTCACTGGCTTGGGTCATGCCTTGTGTAGCCATGGGGGAGGAGGGGGGGGAGCCTATCACTCACTCGTCCTGAGGGCGTCGTAACATTTCCTGCAGTTGTCAAATGCTACTTATGACTCAGCCGAGATGCTGAGGCGTTTACGCATCAAGCAATTGAGCGACATTAGCGACATTTCATGACGACGAGGTCGCTCCACGACATTTTCCCCACCGACCTGATGAACCCTTCATGTCTCATGGACGACGATACATCGCTGACGCAAAATGTCGCTCTTGAAATGTGAACATTTCCGAAAAAAATGTCAGAAAGAATGGTTCCTATTTGTTTTTCTAAGCTTCAACACGAATCACTGTGAAAACGCTGCCAGTGGTATTGCCAGGATAAAACAGTGATTAAAAGTAGTCATACCCATTTCATGAGCGCTTCTATCCACCATGTTCTTTGTAATCTTTCTCATCTGCATTTGGCACCTCATTTACGTAGCGATCTGAAAAAGGGCAAATAACATGGATCTTATTTTTAAACTATGGGTATCTAATCGATATCCCCAGTTTGAATGAAAAAGCTTTCGCTAACCCAACACTCACCGTTATTCTCTCGATCATCGGGATGCTTATCAGCCTCTTCTTCTCCCCGTCTCATGTGACGAGCTTTCTCAGCAAGTTTCGCCACCAGTTCTTTTGCTGGAATCAGCGTAGGTGGTTTGAACTCTTCCTGATTGCGATTGAAGGATAAAGCGTCGCCGGCCTGAAATTTGCAAAACAGATTAATTACCATAAAAATTTATGCAGAGAAATATCTTGTAAAAACCACGCCATTTTTACCTTGTGTTTCCTTTCAAAAATGCTGTCTCATTTTGAGTGTAATGATCCACCGGGACAGCCTGAAATTCATAAGGCTAAAAAAATTGAAATTAATCCAAGAAGTACTTTTTTGAAGAAATAAGCAATCGATGATGACAATCTTAAGCGCATACACATTGATGATTCATTTAAATATTCGATGAAACTACGGTGCGATACCCCAGTCCCACTTGACTCGGCATTTTTGTACAACCATTGTAGGCGGCTCACTTTTGACACCCCCCCCCATCACCGGCAATCTTTGAAGCAGTCAAGATAGGTTGTGGGGATGGTGCTCAATAACACGCCAGTGGCGAAAAGCAGAAAATTCGTCAAGAAAACGCAAAACGAGGACCCCTTGTGTGACCGTTGATTTCAGCTACGGATGGCTAGCGGCTAAGACGGCGGACGTATGGACGAGTTTACCGCAACGCGTTTGGTGGCACCATGCCAATCCATGCTCCAATCGAGTTGCTCCAGTTGCCGCTGCTGGCAACACAGCTCGTCCAAATCACCAACTAAACTAGTGGGCGGATCGCTTTTGGGGCGGAGTGCTTTCGAAGTCTGCTCAGCAACCAGCGCACCTTTCGTCGTGAAAGCGCCACACTCGCTTCCTTGGCAGCCAAGCTACTGCTTCGTGTAGCGCATCTACTCCACCGATACGCTCCCTCTATCGTAATCGCCTCCTTCAACACATTGGAGCCGCATGTGAGCTGCAGCGCATCGACCGCGTGGGACCTTTCAGCCCACATATCGAAAAAAGTTTTTTATTAAGTTTTAAAAGGTTGAAGTTTTTCTCCTGTTTTCTTTTCCACTGCATTCGATAAGGTTTCTTCTGCATCATACAGTGGGTTTTTTTTCAAATTTGCTTATTAAGATTCCTAAAAATTTCACTGAAGTCCCACGCGGCCGCAAAACGTGAAACATGCGCGGTCTCCAACGTGTTAAGCATCTATTCACTAATACATATACATTATGCAATCAGCAGTTAATGTAAGTCGTGTAACTTCAGTTTGTTGGGGCTCGAGGTAGAGTGGTTCGTAAAACCCTGAGCACCATCGCTGCGGTCAGTGGGCCACTTGTGCGCTCAAAAAAACCAAAGTAAAAACTAATAGAAACTATATCACATTATGAATCACCAGAAATAAAACTAATAGATATTGAAACATTACTAGATGAGAACGTTAAAGTACATAAAAGTATTTGGTGTATTTGAGTTTTTGATCCTGAGGTTCTTTAATTGTTTGCAAGAATAAACAAATATCTCCAAAAATATTGGCCTCAAGCGGGTTCGAGGCCGCACTCTGGTTTTCGAGCACTTTGCTACCATTACTAAGGATAAGTGCAGAGGTAGAGGTTGCAGCACTTTGAAAACCTACTTCCTGCTTGAAATCAAGCGCCACTGTCGCAAGGTTTTGCGACTGCGGCGACAACTCCCCCCCCCCCCCTCCCCCCACAAAGACCTATGGATAAAGCAAAAGAAAACAAAGGGTGAGGAAGACCCACGGCTAATTCGACTACAAGAGCGGC
Organism: Ostertagia ostertagi; assembly: GCA_036418205.1. Classification (NCBI taxonomy): domain Eukaryota; kingdom Metazoa; phylum Nematoda; class Chromadorea; order Rhabditida; family Trichostrongylidae; genus Ostertagia; species Ostertagia ostertagi. The sequence continues at coordinate 13,933 of MU890618.1, forward strand.
AACCCTGCCAACTGCTACCTCGTTAGAGTTACTATCGTAAGAATTGTTACTTTTGCTCAATAACTTCGTCAGAGAGGTGTTACTGCAGGTTGAGCAATAGTGACCAATACTATGTGCACAAAAGTTTCAAATATAACACTTTGAATTGGCGTAACACTGATGGTTACAGGTAACCCTGAATAAGGATGTGTATTGAAGCGTCATGTCATGGGGCGTTTTGGTAAGAACTTAGAGTAAATTAGCCTACATGGATGGTGTTTATAACGGTTTTTTTTTTACAAAGCAAATGATTAGCTGATGTTTCGGGAGTACGGATAGTGTTGCAAAATCAGTGTAAAGGCTGGAGAAGTAGAGAATACCTTATAAATTTGGTGGAGGTGAGCGTTTTCTCAGGGAAGCGCTCGAGGCCATATGCGATCAGCGCCACATAGCGATGCGATTGGTTTTCTTTTTCATTCCTTCTTCTCTGAAATGTGAGACAATCAGCAGAGGTTATTGTATAGAGCTCTGAGAAGTAGTGGTTAGCGCGGTTTCGGAATCAGGTAAAATTTGAACTGCATATGTAGCTTGTAGAAAAAAAATTTCTTAAGGCTCGTCACGGGAGGAATGGGTGGGGGGGATTGGGGGCTGTAGGCAGAGAAGGAAGCGAAAACAGGCAGGTACAGGAACGAAAGGACTAGGGCTTCTCCACAGATGTTAGAATTCGGCTGAACCAAGCTGTACTTTACCGTTTGAGCGTTTGAGCTTGTGTGAGTTCTTGCTCAGTTGAAGTGGAACATGTTGAACGACTGCAGGTTGTGCCACAAAATGGGCAGTCCAAAAGAAAGGTGCCAGTGCGATTTTCAGCTTTGTGACAGTGTTCTTCACCTAATTCTCTGGCATTCCCAAGGCTATTCTGGTGGGTTCCTGGCATTTCCCCGATATCGATGCTCTTCATCATGTTTTTTAGGGGGCGGAAGAGAACAGATATGCCACAAAAGCGTTGTTGAGAGGTCATCATGAATTGATCGGCAAAAAAAATCTATATTACCTAAATCACAAGTGAACGTGAATGTCCTAATATGACAGAATTAAAATTGTTGACCATCAACTAATTGTAAATCAAGGGTTTTTACCCGCCTAGTTCTCAGAGTACTGTTTTTTTAATTTGTCTAATCTCTTGGATAGTAATTAAGAAGTGGAGGGTAGCTGAGAATTGCACGGTTAAAGAGGCGAACTGTCCCCATAGTTTTCCGGAGTCTTACCATCTTCGTTCCGAAGATTATCTTTTAGCTTCACAAAACAATTCTTTTGGAGTTCCTCTGTGGAAAGGTACTTAAAAAGGCAAGTGGGCCACCGAAGTAGAGGAGTCGGGTTTGGTGGTTTTTTAGGGTCTCTTACTGCAGCATATTCATCTGTTGGAATCGGAAAAAAATGGAATTTTCCTAACAAAAAAGACGTCTGTAGCCCATAATCGTAACCACCCGTTTTGAATTCCAATAATCGTTTAACCACGCGTTTGAAGTATCAATATTTTCTTTGAAGAGTGCAATCTTCTAATATGAAAATACCGTCAATCCCATAAGTCTCAGAAAGGTGGTTACTATAAAGAATGCAGTCTGCGATGTTTAGGTATTTCAGTAGCCAACATTGCCTTTCAATACTATTCTTCCTCTAAGCTAATTTATTGTCTTGCTGGATGTTAGAAGTCTGTTTTTGTTTCATGGTAAGTGATTATGAACAGATTTTGTGCTGTACTGAAGGGTTAGAGATGAGCGTACGGTGTATGTAAGCGGTTTGTCGACCAAGTTAAAGAATATATCCGCGGGCCACCGGCATTATGTTCAACATCGCGATATATTTTGGAAAGCTCTTGTATATTTTTTCCACAAAAGCGTGTCAGTTGTCGAACGACGTCCTCCGTCAGCGGATTTCTGGAGGGAAAACGCTGGCTGATAAGGGTAGTCGGGAAGGCTTACCTGACAGGAAAATGCAATCCGTTTGGTGCCGGAGCGGAGCTGGTGGCAGCGGTAGTGGACGGCAATCGTGATGCGCTCATGCTCGCGAATGACGACCGCGAGCTACCCGTGCTCGGACCGGTATGGTGTCGGCGGCCGTCATCTTGCTCATCTCTGCTGTCTCCTATGTCTTTCCACGATGTTTCCGGAACATCACAGTTCGCGGCTTCTTCCTTACACCATTGTCTTCGTCGGCTTACAGCCAGTACTGTGATAATTGATATCGATAGCCTATGAGCTTGATTGTAAGCTTTGAAAGCATACCACTCTCTGAATCACCTGACCATTGACAGCTAAAGATCTGATATCCGATTCTATCAATTGCTTTGCGCTGCGACATGAAACCAGTAGACACTAGTGGTATATTTGAACTTCTTGAACATACAGATTTTGACATTTCCACAAGAATGGTGAATGCGCAAAATTTCTGGCCTCAGACGGGTTTGAAGTGGTTGGTTTTTTGAGCTTTTTCGTTATTGCTGCGTCTGGGAAAAGTGCGAGTACAGGCTTTAATAAGGGCGGCGGCATATACGGCTAATCCAATGAGGTTTGTCCATAACTGATACCCGTGAATATAATTTTTTCGCGTCGATGAGCCTTCTTCTCACTTCCTCGAGGAGGAATCTTGATTTGAGGGTTTCTATCCAGTGGGGGGGGGCGGGATCACAATGCACTTGCTCCTTTGAACAATTAACACGTTGACGACGAGCGATTTTTTCCTTGTCGCGCGCATGGGACGAGGCGTTTTTTGCATGCAAAGCGCCGGTAACAACAGGGCAAAACTTATTTTGTAGCTCTGTAAAATCTCGAAATGCACAAAATGCCTTTGACTAGAGTACTCCAGACACGTTTAGAAACAAGGAAAAGTTGTTACTACTGAATGCGGGGTGAAATTTCAGTGAAATCGCCTGGCATTTTCAAACCTCAGGTTAGAATGGTTCTGAAGGCGCAATTTCACGCATTCTTCATTTTTATTATTAATATGAGCTTTCCTTTAGATGGTACTGGTATCCTGATCACATCTGAAATCTTCTACGAATTTTTCACTCAAGAATGACGCAAAAAACTTTGCGTACCTGACGGAATGAGCTTTTGTTTGACTGTTATCTTGTTCTTCATGATCGAATAAGTGATTTAAACGAGTCATTTCAAGGTCAAAAACCTGTTTGTGAAATATTTGGCAGTTGATGGACTGGATAGGTACTTTTATCCTGCCTATGAGAGTAAGACTGAGCCTACTTGACATCATGGGAACCTAAGCTAGTAATGGACATCCTACTGACGGTAACCTAATTAGTAAAGGTCGATATGAACAATTTTAGTGAGATTTCCAGTTTGCTGACGGTGGGAACTTTGTGGTTGTGATTCAATTGACAGCGCGTTTCTGCCACTGATAACTAATTCAGAATAAAACTCCCAGGAATTAGAAAGATCATAATTCGCAGACAAGTGTAGTAAGTTAGGACACTGAAGTAAACGTTGAAATAGAAAATCG
>MU890621.1:0-11795 GCA_036418205.1 Ostertagia ostertagi
CCGCTACGCGTTAGGTGGCACATTGCCAGCAAGCTCCACTTGAATTGTTCCGCTTGTGCCACTGCTGGCAATGCAGCTCCTCCAAATCACCAACAAAGCTAGTGGGCGGAGAGCGCTTTCAAGTCTGCTCAGCAACCAGCGCACCTTTCGTCGTGAAAGCGCCACACTCGCTTCCTTGGCAGCCAAGTACTGCTTCATGTGGCGCATATGCTTCCCCGATGCGCTCCTTTATCGTAATCGCTACCCTAAAGGAGTCCTATGAAGTTACGAGCTGCTAGCAGCTCCACTCCCACGCCCTTTCTCTGACTTTTTAATCTGGTGTACGAGTTTTAGTGCTAGGTGGGCAAAAAGCGATTGTTTCAGGTGTACCAATTCTTTGTTTCCTGAGACAGCATAGAATCTGGGGAAAATGGGAATTGCTCACTCATCCCGTAGTCTCTCCCCTCTTTTGAACTTATTCCCAAAGAGCGATAATAAAAGAAGTTGCTTCTTGAAGTTAAACACATTGCGGACTGCCCGTTGCGGTTATCTATTACTTTTTTTGTAATATCCTTCTATTTTATAAAGCGCTAACTTTGTGTGTCGGTTTGTGTATCTGTATGTGTGTGTGTATGTATGTATGTGTGTCCGTCCGCAAAATGAAGTGAGTGAGAAGGAAGCTCATGGGATAAACAAACCGCTAACAAATCGGGTAGCTTACAGGATTTGAGATATCAATGTTTTGTAGCAGGATAGTTGTGATAACACTCTTAGGGCTATATAAACACCTGCTTAGCACACTTCCGTTCATTCCACATGGTGCTGCAGTGGCAGCTGGAGGGCAGTGGAGAGAGGAAGGGAGGATGAGGAAGGGAAGCGAAAAATCTACCGTCATATCATGATTGTGTCCCTTCTACTGTTTGAAACACCATTGTGTTGCATACGCGTCACTTCCACGAGGTGTTGGTGTCACAGGAGGAAGGGACCATAGCGGAGGATAGAAAGCTTGCGCAGGAAAGGAAGGTCCCGGCGGTTGACGGGGGACTAATCTGGTTAAAATAAATCCATCATTACTTTAACAGCATCTTTTGTTGTTGGATACGCTATGGTTTTCCATCTCCTGAAACTGCAGGTGCAAGCGGGTTTATAAAAAATATTGGAGAAAAGGAAATTTTTTTTTTTTTTTTTTTTTTTTTTTTTTTTTTTTTTTTTTTTTTTTTTTTTTTTTTTTTTTTTTTTTTTTTTTTTTTTTTTTTTTTTTTTTTTTTTTTTTTTTTTTTATTTAAATACTTATGCTTAGGTGGGTAATCGTGTGCCGCATGTGGGGTGCACGCTCTGCGCAGTGTGTTAACGGCGCACCGCAATGCCCTCATAATGTAGAGGGAGGAGTCTGGCGTCGTCGTGGTGAGATAAGCATAGGATGGGAACTCCAAGGAATTGAAGATGCTCACTTATTCTATACCCGTCAAACCTTCCTATAACGAGGGGGTCTTTCAGGGCAAACCGCACTTTTTGAAACGGTTTCTTGCATATTGTAGGGACGTATAGGTACTACATACCTTGTTTCGTTTTCGCTGTTTGGCTTTAGTAGCATCGAAGGAGTGGTGAATGATATCCTTGATGGTTCGCTCCCGCGCGCTGACTAAATTTGCGAATCATTGTTAACGGTCACGTTGGTTGACTCTTAAATGGTTTTGCACACTGACATTAATCTGATTTTGAGTTAGCCGATTATGGGCACAACAAAGAGGCGCCGACCATAATGCAAATTAGTCACGGGGAGTCGACATTCGATCACAGACCATTATTGGTTGATCTTAGATACTGCCAAAAACCGTTACAGCGAAGATGAAATCATGGTTTCCGGGTGTCCTACATGGGATCCTCAAGAACGTTTCTAAAAACCCGTGGCTGGCCTGAAAGACCTCCTTGGAAGGCGAACTCCGGGAACTGACGAATTGATCCTTTCTACAGCTCTACCAAGACAAAAAGGGAAGACAATTAGCTTTCAGCCCTCGCTCCAGACTTCTGAAGAACGATATCCTTCTCAAAATTAGGTCAGCAATAGTTTCTTTGAACGTTAACAATAAAAGACAGTGCTCGTTGTGTTTTGAATGTGTTGGACTCTCCGCACTCTGTCCCGTGGTACACCAGCGCCTTTTTCAATTATAGATAGCATCTGTGATCTGAAGATAAAAATACTTTTCACAGGCTGAACAAAATAATGCAATGTGGGTAACAAGGCTGCAGACAGCTCGCGATCAACAATCTCGGCTGCAGGAGATAATGAGCCGATCGCCACGTATAGCAAGACAGAACAACGTAATTTTGGAACTGTGCCCTATTCGTTTTCTAAAGATTTAGTGGTTTTTCAGGAGGAAGAATGCAGAACGCATTATCAAAGCGTATGGAAGAATTAAAGGTGGAATGTAGTCAACAGGAAAAAGAAGGAGCTAGATTGAAGAAAGAATGTGAGACATTTTTGAACATGATCATAATACATTTCACAACATAACTTCATGGTTGTTTATTACCTTAGGAGAGTTCAATGAAGTGAAAAAATTTAAGTTCACCAGCTAGATCCTAGGAGATCATGCAAGGAGAATTTCGCGTTCACTCCTATTTCTTCCACTCCGTTTGAACTTTTGGTTCTTTTTGAACTGCATTTTGCATGGAAAACTTATTTTCTTTTGCATGTGACCTTAAGAAGAAAATATATTCTATATCTGATTTTCAATCATATTTTACCGCTTTTCTGGGAAACCGTTTGATACGGAAAGCGCTTTTTCTGAATGGCTGTTGCATGTTTTGGGAGTACCTCTCAAAACATAGAAACCAGATTCATTTTTCTGAACGCTCCTTCGAATGCCAAAAAGGAGCAAAAAAGGTTGTTGGGGACATGCGCCTGCAATGGAGTGCCAGGCAATAATCAGAGTAGAAAAGCTCGAGTTCTGACTCACAGTTATATGAAAGTCACTGCCCGAATTATTTCAAGAGAAAAAGTAGGTCAGTCGGCCAGCTTCATAAGAACATTCGGACACAACATGAACTCCGACACGAATACAAAAAGCAGAATATCGATGAAACTTTGTGAGGGGCAGAGTCATCGAATCCAGAACGCTGAATCCAGTTCTTCGAAGAATTTGTGACGGCTGATCAAGGAAATGACACCCAGTGTGTCGGGGAGCTCTGTCCGCCGTGTGCTCAAGTCATCTCCCCACATTCTCCGAAAATTTTCTTGGCATGTCTGACGTGCACGCAAAGAATGCCCGAGCCCGTCCCCAAGTGAGAGGCTGGACCCATCATCTGGTTGAAGAATTTGCATTGGTGTTGTCTTCAAATATTAATAAACGGTACAGTACTGTAGGTAATTATTTCCGACGAACAGAAGTCCAATTTAGCATGACCGCTTTTTGGCGCGTTATGACGAAGGAGCCATGTTATTTTCCTGTGCGCAGATTCGCTGACGGTAGTGATCTGGATGGGGCGCCTCGTGGTTTCTGTAAGGGTGGAGTCATATTCACCAGACATCTCATGTACATACATATTCCTATATTTACAGATGAGCGCTCCAAAACGATTCCATAACATACAAGCAGCAATTCATGCGGATCAAATCTCAGCCAGATAATGTTCCCCTTACTTTCTCACCAAAGTGTGGTGTGGAGAAATTTTAGTTTTCTTATAAGACCAAACTTAAATTCGATCAAGAACCTGTGCGATAATCTCAAAGAGTTCAATTTACTGCGAACAATTCAATAAAGTAGAACATTCGAAAAATTCATATAAGAGACCTGGTGGCGAGTATCGCTCTAGACAATGTCCCGACTTGTCGTCACCGTGCTAAAGTGAATGATTGAAACAAGTGAAAGGAGTAGAGATGTTGCATGGTTTCGAGTATGCTATTTCTGCTGCTATTTGTTGAAGGTTTCGTGGGAGAACTGTATGACCTATGCGACTTGCTTTTTGTGGCACATTTTCCAAAAATAAACACATACACACAAAATGCTATTTCATGTTTCATATGACGAATTGATGGGAGACTTCTTTGAGAGCAAAAAACCAGTGATGTCACTATCACATGGAGACACCCTATGTATCTCTGTATTTATATGTACGGTTTTTGAGAGTAATTATTACATGTTCTTAGTGGAGTTTCAAACCGCTACTCCGTTGCGTGTTTTCATGGTGAACTTTGCGAAAATCGCTCTCCGAACATATGAAATGCAGGAAAAGCTCATTGAAGCAAGGAGGACTCATGAGCAGTTGAAGGTATGTTTTCTCTCCTATGAGCCAATTCAACGAAGTGTCCTCATTATAGAGTGATTTTAGCCGTGGGGAAAATGTGCGTATCGGATTAAATTGGATTCTTGGTTTTGTGAATGTAGAAATGCTGGAAAAAGGGCCAATGCTTGTTTCAAGCATTAGGAACGCTACTTGCGCGCCTTATCACAAGCCAAGACGAGAAATGCGTTTTCGTCTAACAAAGGGAGGGCCGTAGCTGCAGTGGACGATGTAAAGTGGGTAGGGCCAAAATTAATGCGACCGTGAGTGCGAGCAGTCAAATTCCTTCTTAGGCCTCTCCGTTTTCCTCACCACGACCTAACCTGCTTCCTCCCGCGGCGCTAACGATACGGTACGCCCACCGAGCTGAGGTAACACCGCCCCCACCATTAGCAGAGGCATCAGCGCTAAAGAGTGCAGCACTGGACCTAGTCGCATGAAGGGAAAAATCAACGGACAAGGAAGTAGCCCAGTTCTAGCACGCCACTGTACCATTTCCACTTTACTGGGACCAGAGTCAACCCTGCGTTGCGCAGTTCGCAACGGCACGTTGAGAGATCCTCAACGCACGCTGTATGGGCGGAGACACAGACGGCTCGAGCATGCGAGTGTGAATGTTCGCGCGAGAGAACGTGTCTAATCGGGCGAAACTGCGCAACGTGGCCGTTGAGAACTGCGCAACGCAGGGTTGACTCTGCTGGGAACCTTCTAATCGTAAACTCCACTTTCAATTTTCAAACTTCTTCATGGAACCTTCTTCTTGGGACTTGCACCCGAGTTTCGCCTTAACAGTTAATTGAATGTGTACAATGAGCTGTTTTTGGCCTATCCCTATTTTCGAACGCCTCTTCTCTGAGTTTATCTTTGCACTCTTCTGAGCTCTCTTAATCTTTGTTTTCTGTGCTTTTTCCATCTCGTTTGTTTTGCCCTACTTCTTTTCCCGGCTTTTTCGTTCAAATTTTTTACGCCCGTGTTAGGGCTGGCATGTCGTTTAGACGTATGAAAATAAATAAATAAATAAATAAATAAATAATATTCCGCTCCAAAATGCGCCACGTACTCTACTTCATCCACAACCCCGCCCTTGATGGATCTTTGTTCTTGACTGCCTGCACATATAGTCCATGTTCCCTTCTCTTTAAGATCCCAATGGGAATCTAGGATCACTTTCTGGAAAAAAGAAATTGGTCACTTTTGTGTGAATTTCCGATATTTGAAGAGATATTTTGTCAGTCTGAGAAGGCAGCGACGAGAACGCTTCATGGACTACTGTTTGTAGAGTGTAGAGGTAGCGTTACGTACCTGATGTAGAGCGAAGTTAATTTCGTGGTGTGACCGCGAAAATCACTTCGCATCTTGTCTCAGTGATCAGACTAGCCTTTTTTTGGAAATACAGTCACTGGCAGATTTGTGATTTATCGCGATTTACAACATTTTGTCCTTGTATGTTTAGTGTAAATAATGTTATCATCATCCATGCATTCATTTTCAACGGAACTTTGGTGTCAGTTCCTTTTCCAGGCAGTGCATTTTAGAAATCTTGAAGAAGCAATGTGATCCGAAAATCTTGCAGAATGAGGAAGCGGAAAGGCGTGCGAAAGTGGGAGCGTCCGAGTACGATGTGTTCGATGTGACTTTCGCGTCTCAGGAGTTAGCACTAAATAAGGTTGTGTACATGTTTGGTTCCCGCTTCCTTTTCTAGCATTTTTCAATTGTTTCTTCTGATTTTTTTTTTGAAAAAACCCTCAAACATCTCGGAAGAGAAGTTATACGACAATCACTGAGGAATGCAATAGTGTTTATTGAGGACTTTCTGGACTTTATTCCTTACGACCTCCAACTGTTCACTCCACATTCAAATGGTTTAACCACACTTTGTCGTATTTAAATCGAATGTTTCCAACTTAGTATTGAAGAGCACATTCCATTGTATGAAAAAACCCTAACAGTGGCTCTTATTAGTGTACGACATTAGAAAAGGCACTCCGGAGATATGGTGCACTGCGTCGAGTCAAGGGTCCGTGATGGTTGGTATACCAACGACGATTTTCTGATGAGTGAGCTCTGAGGCGGTTGCAGGTGCTCAGAGGTATTAATGCCCAGGAATATCAACAGTGAATCGATCAAAGAATTCCGAAGGGGTTTCAGGCTGAAGCCATTAGGGCCTCCTGGGCGGGCGGATTGCCAGATGACGTCATAGTTCGTTAGACGGTGAAGCAGTGAAGAGACGCTTGCCGGATACTTGAAAATGAGGAATTATTTTCTTATAAACGTTTGCCCTCGACAGCCGTCTTGGGACGAAAAAAATCGGCAGACTTTGCGACATGAACAATGCCTTTGGCTTTTGCACCTCTCCTTATGTTGGCACACATTTCAAATTCGGGAGCTTTTATCGAAAACTTATCGAAATGACTGCTAAAAATATGAATGCTCTATTGAGATGAACATAGTATTTTTAGCAGTCATTTCGACACGTTTTCGATAAAAGCTCCAATTTGAATGTTGCCACATCAAGGAGAGGGGAAAGGGGGTGGGTGCAAAAAAACATTTTGTTCATGTCGCAATTCTGCGATTTTTTTCGTCACAGGACCGCCGTCGAGGGCAAACGCTTATAACAAAATATTCCTCAAATTTTAAGTATCCGCAAGCCCTCTTTCACTGCCCTCATCGTCTACGGACAATGCTCTATTGAGATGAACATAATGAGTACACGCCTGCGACATCATAATATACTAGTACATATAAAAAGCCTCTCCATCTGAAAATCGTATGACTAAATACCTCCAGTAAGGTCCCTAATTTTTCCTTTTTTTCCTTTCCTTTAATTGACCTTTCTGCGGTGTTTTTTATTTACAAACGAGTTTTTCTACTCACATTTTTTAAATTTTTTTTACAGACTTCTGAATGCCCTGTCGTAATCGAGCCGCCTAAGAAATCCCTTCAAGCTATACCTGAAGCAGCAGAGGAAGAAACGATTAGTGGTAGTACGGTGAATTCAAGTGAAAGTCTTCGCTCCACTCCTCCAGCTCAACCACCACAAGCAACTGAACAAGAAGTTATTCTCGCTCGTACGAATGCTGTTAAAAATTATGTGACACAGCAGTCGGAAGCTGTTGCCAGAAAAGCTGTTGAGGTGATTCTTTCCTATCTAAATGTAGTCATTGTTCACAAGAGGTATGCTTATAATGTGTGTTTAGGAAGGTAGGAAGCCCCTTCCTTTTCCGTTCAACTGAATTGGCGAGTGGTTCGCACGCAGCCTTGTTGTTACTAAACCAACCTTCAAGCACAATTTGCGGATCGTATTTGAGCAGTTGTTTTACCTCGGTTAAAGAGTAGCTACAGGGAAGAACACGTGGGTTGATAACGCCAACATCCAAACTCTAGGGGCCTTATAACATCCAAGTGCAGGGACAGAACTCCTCCAAAGGCTTGCCAACCACTGAACTTTCTTTCCAGTGTTCCTCCATTATCACTGGGAAGCACTAATTCCAGATAATTGAACGCACGTTTTGTGTCACGAATTTACAGCCAGTTGAAATGAATGATTACCGCAATGTTGAGCAATGTCAGCAGCTCATTTCCTTGTATGAAAAAATAGAAGGCCCACTTGCTTTTTCGCAACTTGATCTCAGTGCGATCCTAGAGTTCGGGGTGGATTTCTATTTGTGGTATTTGTACGTTGGCTTTCCCAGCGAGGTCAAATGTTTCTCGAGGGGTGGTATTTGGTCAAGGTGGTAGAGAGGGTCGTAAGGGCTTGTATCAGAAGTGAAATAGAGCTGCTAAAGCCTTCTGTAGGGATTCGAATCGCGACTCGGCTGGATATCGCTAGATATCGATATCGCGTTAAGTGCAATGACCTCTGAGTCAAAGGTTGTACATTTGAAATAAAGTACCAAAGCGTTGTAAGTCCGAATTCCGGTCTATTGTGGTACTGAGCAGCATTGTAAATTTCACGTAGGGTGAAAGACGCGCGTGGTCGGTTGAAGGGGTGGCACGGGTGAAAATGCGCCTGATTGGAGAGTGAGCGGAATTTTTCATGGATAGTTTTTGATGTCGAGCTTTTTCTGATGTGCGGGTTTCGTAATTCGACAAACATCTCCGCGTTTTTCGACCAGATTCTGCTTTTTTCGCCTCTGCTGCACGAAACAAAAATTTTGCAGTAAGGAATTTCTTGATTTCACACTTCTTCTTACGATTTTATATCCTGCGGTTCTGGCTTTATCCGATGAGTTTCTGTGTGATGAGACTTCAACTAAAGCACGCAATAAACCTTAGAGAGCTTGCATTCCCTGGAGGAGGCGCACTGCAACGCTTGAAATCATTCTTACGTGTCGTACTTGTACTCTCTTCTTCCCACGCACACCTCTACTCTCCAGCGCAAGGCTAGTATAAACGGAGTAGGCAGCAAAATTGAATCCTTACCTAGTTTTGCTTGGCGATACGAGTGATATGAAGTTTGTTCATTTCACCAAAGTACTATTCGTTTTGATGACAGATGGCTTGGTCACCATTATTTTGGGATACCCTGTTAAAGGTATGCTAATCACAGAATATCCTTTTGTAGTCTGATGACAATGATTCTGGTGAGATGACTCGAGATGAAGACGAGCGTGAGTCGGTTTGCGCTCGAGAGCCTCAACAGCAACATGGAAACGATATCGAGGTGAATAATCAAGAGGTTGTGCCCTTCAATCTAATATTGCCAAACCTTGGATAACCTTAATGATGAAGGTCGCTAGCGTTGCTGACGAAGAGTGTGCACCACCTCCAGATGATAACGACATGAATGAGACTGTAGAAGAGCGTGACGGTATGATCCAGTGCCAGGTGAGTAATGTCGTGAGACCAGCGTAACAAGAAAAAGACTAGTTCTTCATACTCTTCGGTGTTTTTCAAGTGTCACCAGGGCTGATTTATGAATAGTGCAACAAATTGCCTGAATATGAGAACAAAAATTCATAACCCGCATCTACATTCCTTAGGAATCGGGACCTGGGGACTTCTCGGATGACGACTCTGCCATGGATTCAGGAGCAGAAGATCAGAATGTAACGATGGAAGAAGGCGAGGAAGAGGTATGTGTTAACCTCTGCTGCTTATATCGCACGCGTGCACTTATTTTCTGTAAGGTAGTTTCGATGAGGTTACTTGAGAAATTGCTCTTATACATCCCGCCCTCATTTCTTCTGCGAACTCAGCAATAATCATTCGTTTCATTGTTACGTAGTCGCCAACCATGGTTTATTTAAAGGAATAATTCACGATAAGAATAAATGTCAAAGAAGGGGAAAATTGCATAGTTGGGAGACAGGCGGACCTTTCTGAGAGGTGCTGACCGACGCGCAATTGGCAGCGAAAGATTTGACCTCGGCGATCGGCCATGGCATGGCTCACTCTTGACGCGGTTGCGGACGCCCCCGGCTATCTAGTATCGCGCGCAACATCTGAAATTGTTTTCTCGACATCACTGTTTTTTCGGCATTCGTTTTTTCGTTCATTCGGCACGAAAGTTCACCAGATGTGATTGAGCAGCTGCGCGTGTAATTTCGTTCCAGGCGACGCGACCATGATATCATTATTTCCATTTAAGTTGTTTCAGTTATGGACCGCAAGAAAAGAGTGACGACCGCCTCTCTTCCACTACCTACAGTGCAGAGGACCTGTCTCCATGCTCAGGAAAGTGGTGATCTAGCGCCTTAAAATCATTGACCAACATCCAGCTTCTGGTGATCGTCCATGAATTGGCCAAGCAGTAACTTCGTGTGTTCGTCACTTCCTTCAGCAACCGCGAGTAATGGCCGAGAATGACTCCCCAAAGTTGAATATTACCAGTATACCTAACATCGAGACCCATCAATGTAATACCGGAGAAGGTCCGCTCCAAAGTTATCGCACCAGTGTACGGTTGAAAGGTAATGCGCAGTGAGCTTTGGCTAAAATGATAGCTTTCATCCGGCATACAGAGGATCGCTGGTGAACTCACTGTAATGCTACGAGTGAAATCGCTTAAAAACCTATTTGCAATCATTATTTATTATTATCACCCGATATCATGCGCAACCCATCGCTATCAGTGCATGCTCATTAGAAAACATGCAGTCGGAGAGGTGCATCTGACAAGCAGCAATTTGAAGCAAATATATGCTTGGCTTATCCTCGCTTGAAGCCTCATTGTCCTGCAGCCTGAAGACAAAACCATTTGAACATCAGTCATTTGAACTTTCATTTTCCTTTCTGACCATCTCGTTATAGGGGTTCAATTTGTAGTCAAAAAAGCGTAAGGTCTTCGCAGCAGTCGCAGCCAAATGCCGGAAATCAACGTGCTTCGCAGAGTAGCAAAGGTTGGAGCCGGTTCTTGAAAATCTCACTCTTTTCTAGGCTAGAAAAAAATAAGAAAAATCTAGTTTCAGCGTCGAATAGTCCGTTGAATTTCAAGAATGCTTCCGATTGTGTGGACCCAAGTCAAGAAGTCAATACTTTCGTCGATAATGTATGATTACGTTAATGACCTTCGTGAAATGTTGTTGTTGTTTGAAGTACGTCGTTTTCAGCTCCTTAACGCCCCGCGATCTCCAATTCGAGAAGAAATGCCTTTCAACTTTGATTGCAATACTGATAACGATGGGTTTGACCCCACAGCAGCGCTTAATATCAGCGCGCACAGCAATGGTATAGCAATTTTTCAAGCCGCTTTCCCTTGTAAGGAATTTTAGGGCATTGAAAAGATCCACTGTGCTCTAGATCCTGGCGCTGATTTCCTTTCAATGATGGAACAAGCTAATGAAAAGCGGGATAAACATCGTAAGACTTCAAACTCCCCAGGTATAGAAATTTCTGGTACTGTTATCAATTTGGCGTACAATTCTGAATGGATTTCAGCAGGAGAATTCTCTTTCTCAATGTTTTGTATGGGTAACGATGCTGCAGCTGATGGAGGTATCTTCTGCCTCTCTATTTTTTCTGAGAAATCCTATTTTGTGCTCAGGTGCCGGTGGAGACTTTGCCTTTGATTTCGGCAGTACACCAAATGGGGGTGAAGAAGGCGATGATGGCGGATTTCAGTTTAATTTCGGTGGAAGTCCTGACAATAATGACAGTAACGGAAAAGCTGGCGGAAGTTTCAACTTGTTTGGTTTTTAATGGCCTCGAATTTCTAATTTGTTCGATTTAGTTTTCAGTTCGATTCACGTAACACCTGCTCCGAGTTTGTTGAGTGTTTTTAAATGTTGTTGATTTTTGTTGTTTTTGCAGCTGTAAATTTTGAATAAGATCCTCCACATCCTAACGATGGGGTGAATGCGGGCTCGAGTTTGCGTGATGTTTGAGGGCATTCAATTGTTCCTAACTTCTCTCTAGAGGTTGCACATCAAGGACGATGGTAGTCAAATCAGCTGTTTATAGAGAAATTTTTCATCGACGTAAACTTCACTTGGGTATCTCCACAGATCGTTAAATTTCTGAACAATAATTTCTGGTATTATTATATCAATTTTGGATTTCCTCACCTTTTGTCATTGTAGCGTTACAATGTA
>MU890624.1:0-13262 GCA_036418205.1 Ostertagia ostertagi
CGCAGTTCAATACGTGGCGAGTGATTAGATAGCTGAGAGAGCGTAGTGTTGAAGAGGGCACAGCGATGAGAGTCGCATCAATGCTCAAATCAACGGGCAAGGAAGGGGTCCCATTTCTCGGGTTCTGGGCCGTTTCTCATGGTTCTTCCTTCTTTCGTGTACCACTCACCATCCCTAGGTTAATTTGAAATGGGTTGCTTTTTCATCGTGAATTCGTCCTTTAACACTTTGACGACAGCGCGGGACACATACGCCCCGCACTCCCACACGGAAGAGACTTGTTTTTCCTAAATTGTGCCTCCATTTTCATGCTTCAAGACTGGCCCTTCCTACTGTTGGATACGAAAAATAGTTCTCTCGTTACCACTAATGAAATTATTGGTAATGTAGTAACTGTTAATGCAAATTTGTAAAGTAAGGTGGGTAGGTTCGCGCACAAGGGCGTGTCGTCAACGTGTTAAAGTCATATATCAGAGAACAGATACATCTGACTTAGATCGGCAACGTGGTTGTTATCTAGTGGTTATCTAATCGAGTCGCATTTATGTGGCTGATTTGTAGGTGATGGGGAGGCAATTAGAAGCGGAGTAGCAGCGACTTAAATCCCGGGAGGGAAACTGCATCCAAACATACATAAATGTGAGTTTCGTTGGGACAGTAGCGATTTCGACATCACTCGTCTGAAGCTCACTACGGTTGGTAGCCTTGTGCGGTTATTGCCCAAATGAGTTAGTTAGAATAGGGTTCATTAAGCAACGAAAGCTGTCCGTGCAGTTGACAGAAATGTCGACCAACTGAGTAGAAAATAAGTCTTGGCAAAGTAATCCGTGAAAAGCTCGGGTGAGAAATGGCTGACTAATGACTTGCGAAAGAAACATCCGACGTTTCTCCGGAGCTCTTGCTGTCAACAGCCACGATGAGGAAGATCGTGAAAAGGGTTTATGTAATTTAGCGAGAACGGAACGTGCTGCGTCCACCCAAGAAATCATTAAGTCCCTAATGCTGGCAGATTACAGGGCCAAGAAGGATAAACATTCATTAATAGGTGCTCTAGCAGTGAAATGATCACTCATAAAACAGAATTGCGGCAATAAAAACGCGGCCTTTAAAACGCTTCACTTAAAAAAAGACCAAGAGAAGTTAAGAGGAGTGACAATTTCTGAGAATTTGTGCCAATAAGGTGAGATAGAAGCTGTGTGTGCGTGTGTGTGACGAGGTACGGTAGTGGATGCAAGACGACAGCGGCAGCACGAGCCGAGTCGAGCCCAAGCGAGCGATGACGCCGTTGGCGACGACGGTGGCTGAGATCGATCTCACGGAGCGCGCCGCCGCTCCACCCTCAGGCGGTCGATAAGTACTCGACTCTGAAACGCACTGACACTCCATCTTCATGTTCCTAATAGGAAAAAAATAGAGGGGTTGCTTACTGACGGTGCGGCTCTTCGGCAGCTAGGAAAACAACTGCGCTGCTATTGAGCTAAGACTCAGTTTAAGCCACCTACAGCCGCATGTTAAGCGTAGGTTTTGGGAGTTGTATCTTCAACAGCAACTTTATTCGAGGCTTTATATGAACTCTCCCAATCCTCATCTGCTCCTTCCTCCTCCATTTTTTCAAAACTATGAGCAGGATTCATAAGCATCCGAGATTTATCGGTTCAGCTGCGAGACTTCACCGCAAAAGCATAATATAAATATATTAAAATAGACGCATTCGTTTCAGGCATATGTGCTATAGAAATCTCACAGTGGACATCCAAACTTTTTGGAAGTCAAGAATATATAACCAAACTTGTTGTAAGGGTAGTAGCACTGTGTGATCTACCGCATTACAAACTCGAATGAAACAAGTAAAAACGACTTGATCCATAGCAAAGGTATCATCGTTTGTTGGGATTTAAGGACTAACAACACCCGGTCTACGTGTCTGTCAAAGCTGTAGCGAAAACCTGAAGATCGATTGAATTGCCGTGGTTCTCCCTTCCCAAGAGAAGTGGGGGTAGCGATTGAATTGCTGTGACATTTTGTTCAAAAATCAAACAGGAAGTAGGAACAGGAACGATTATTAAAAGGGCAAATACACTATATAAAGCAACGAAATTCCTTCTAGTGAGATCGACCGTGGGCGTCAAGCCAGGGTGCGATGCCGAAGGAAAATTGCGGCAAGAGCACAGTAAGAAAGGCGCCAGACGTCATGGAGCCGGATTTCGGTAAGAATGGCAGCGTCGCAGCGGCAACGAACACATATGCTCCCTTGTCGCGCACATTTGAATGGCTACAGCACCATCCCCCCAGCGATTAGGGGATGCTACCTCACTCAAGGAGAGAACTCCTCTTCGAATCTAATCGCAACCCATGCCGTGATTATTGCCCTTGATTTTGTAACGCTCTGTGGATGGTCACCCCCCTTCCCATCCTTCTGATGTCCACGATTGATTCGAAGCCTCCGAACCTCTGAGAAAGAGCGATATTCTTCACTGGATTTTCCAGCGTGAGCACGTGTTCGTTATAGGGAAAACAATGGCCTAATGCTATTAGGCGTTGTCTCAGACTTCGTTACCAGTCATTTGCTGCTTATATTACACGTTGCTACACCACAGTACATTATTAGGTATGGGCTCGCAATGGCTCCCCACAATACCATCCACGTGTGTGAATTCCACTCAAGGTACTAAAAGCTTCGGAGTGATGTCACCTCTATCTGAAAAGTTAGTAGCTCAGTAATCTGGAGAAAAGCTGACCCCTCCGACACATTATATAAAGCAGAAACGCTCAGGTTTTACTAGGATATAACTGAAACTCTATTTTATGGCACACTGAAAGGAAAAGATCAACGAAAAACCCGTTGTCCTTCTAATACAGATCACAGGTTGACAGGATCTCAGAAACCTTAAGTGCTGCCCTTCTTAGCTCTGCGTCAACTCTCGTTTAGATTTCGCACATTCACTGAGGCGACATTCCAATTCCAAACTGACACGGCCAGAGCACTTTTTTCGATCGATGGCTCTTGACAGCACTTTGGAGCTCTTCCGTCACAGCACTTGCTCAGGCGCCGTTCGCGGCTGAAGCCTTTGAGCATGGAATGCGAATACACACAGGAAACACATAGTCGAGCATGGCAAGTAGAAGGGACGTAATTCAGAGAAGCTGAGCGAGCAGTGCAGGGAACTCATTATTTCCTTTTTCGCCCCTTACTACCCGGTACGCGCTGCGTCTCGCAACTCACTGAAATAGCCCTAGGATGAAGGCGACGCAGGCGTGACTCACCACCTTACCCATCTCCACCATGGAAAAACTTTCATATCCAGGTTACGTGAGTTGGGCACTGTGCATTAACTAATAGCTGGTAAGCTAATGAGGACGGCGATTCTTTTGGAGCGTTGGAGCGCTGTGTCAGTAAGGCGGTTGTCAGATTCGACGACAATGCAAACGCGACAGCAATGTGGCTCTTCGCTGTACGGAGGCCAAGGGACGTGTCGTAACCGATCCGCACGGTCTGCGTTGGGCGCGCTGTCGCGACTGCACAAACGCCGAGTTTGACATCCATCTAGGGCTTGATACCCGTCGCCTTTGGCATTTTTTATGCATTTATATTGGCGGAATTACACAAGTCACACAAGCCAAGCTATATCTTTCAAACGCTACTACTTCTTTCTACTCTTCTGGCATAAATTGGATTTTGCTTTCAGCCAACTTTTTTTTCCTATGAACCAGTGTTTCCACCTGTCCGAAATTTGACGTCCCGGAGAATGAGATAAGTCACATTCACATCGGGGATGATTTGTGTAAGGCCGGGACCAGCAATCTCTCCTGCTCAATTTCTTTTCTATTTTTACAATTTTATCACCTGTGTGAGGTCGAAGCGAAGACGAAATGGAAAACGGAAAACTACTTTTCGGTGAACTCCAGGAACAGACTGCTATGTTAGCCCCTAATAAGCTGAACACTCCTAATTATTGACTGTTGTTTCCAAAGGAAAGTTTTTCAGTTAAGAGGCAGTGATTACGATAGATTTAGAAGAGGTTTATAGGAGACTGGTGGTGCTCAGTGGTACGCCAGTAGCGAAAAAAGCGGAGAAATCCGTCAAGAAAACGCAAAACGGGACCCCTTTTTTGGCCGTTAGTTTTCACTCATGAACAGGTAACAGCTCAGAAAGCGGACGTATGAACGAGTTCACGCAACGCGTTTGGTGACAGCATGCCAAACCATGCTCCAATCGAGTTGCTCCAGTTGTGCCGCTGCTGGCAACGCAGCTCGTCCAAATCACCAACTAAACTAGTGGGCGGATCGCTTTTGGGGCGGAGTGCTTTCGAAGTCCTGCTCAGCAACCAGCGAACCTTTCGTCGTGAAAGCGCTACACCTCGCTTCCCTGGCAGCCAAGTAACTGATTCGTGTGGTGCATATGCTTCGCGATGCTCTCACTTTATCGTAATCGCTGCCTTTACTTGCGGATGCCCATGATGAAGAATGTCCTAATATTAAAGCATTCCCGCGCATGTTTCTACTTTTTTCATGATCGAGTTCAATTTCCTCCAACTGTTTGCGTTTAAGAACTAGTACAACTACTTGTATGTGATCGCAGGGGAAGGATGGGCTCCAGCTAACCTTTTACCGAAAAGAGCGATCACCCTCCTCGTCCCTCACCAACTTTAAATTCTTCCCTATAGAATTGCACTCCTATAATCAAGGAACAAATCGGGGATTCTGATGAGGAACATCTAAGATATTAACGGAAAAATAGACAAGTTCTAGTTCCGCTTACCTAATTAGGCTATCCATATGCTAGGGGCAGGAATTAATGCAACCATCTAACGTTAAGGGATGCGCCATTCAACGATGTTCAATTTATTGACTTGTTTTTGTTGTTTGTGTTACCGCGGCACTTCGCGTTGCGGAAGTTATCACAAGAATGCTGAGATGTGGATAAAACATCGCAACGCTATGCGGCGAATAACAACATTTATCAATAAAATCAAGCCAAAAACAGAGACACTTGATAGAGCCTTCAGCCTTGCGTGCGGACATCGACTAAACGATTCATTACGTTATACGTGTGAATGCTTAATAAGCTATGGTAACTTTACCTTCGAAGCTGAGCTGGGGTGAAACGGTGCCCTGGTGGTGCAAATGGTAGCACAATTGTTCGGAAAACAAGAAATCCTTACACAGATCCTGGCTTGATTGAAACTTTTACCAACAACTCAAAATTTCTTGGAATAGCTTTCGCAACGCGAACTGTGGCTAAGGTTTTGAAATTCTTCAATAAAAACAAGGTATTCAAGTTATGCATTCACATAGAAATTCTTATGCACATGTATTGCATGTGTGTGCGTTCATCGTCACGTTTTAGTGAGACCAAATTTGTGATCGAATCCCACGAAGCAATCCGTACTTCTGGACTAAACTAGCGGGTGAAGTTCTAACCAAAGGAAGTGATTACGATGAAGCTTGTGCTCACGGGGTAAGTACATGTGCCACTGAAGCAGTAGCAAGGCCTTCAAGGAAGCGAGATGTTACGTTTTCATGAAAAGGGTGCGCTGGTTATGAGCCGTTACTTAAAGCAACAGTCCCAGCAGGGTTTTTACCTTCGACACTAATGGTGTGGAACGATGCGCTAGCCCTAGTCAAGAACATAAAAAGTGTGACTGAACAAAAAACTCACCTTAGAAAGCCGCTAGAAAGGGAGCTGAACAGCTTCCAAGTGGGCGTGGTTAACAATCGGCTGCAATCTCTTCAGCTAAGCCCAGCTCCGCTCCACCCACTAGTTCATTTGTTGTTTGGCAAGCTCCGTTGCTACTAATAGAGGCGGATCACAGATAAATAAAGGCATCGATTACGATAGGTTCTGCAGGGTTTTAGCAGGGGCGTGGGTGTGCTAAATGGCGGACCAATGGTGAAAAATGCAGAGAAATGGGTCAAGTATACGCAAAATAGAACGCCTTGTTCACCCGTTTTTATCTTCGACCAGGATGAGTGGCGGCCAAGGAAGAGGTCGTCTGCCATGTTAACTCCGATGCCGCTATCATGCCAATGACGCTTTGGAAAGGCTTTACACAGACTAAGGAGAAGTACGGCTACTTGAGTTGAGATGCCTTGCCAAAATAGAAGCGAGCGATTCCGCTACGAGTGCAAGATTTTTTGCCATTCGAAATCCGGGCGACAAACTTGCGCGACGATTTGGATGATTTCGTGGGTGCCCCAAGAGGCCCGTTGCGCGCGCTGAAGGAAGAGACGCAGACGCATCAAAGGACGAGTCGCAGCGCATACTCGTCCCTTGCCGCGCCTGCGTCTCTTCCTTCGCCGCGCGACGGGCCTCTTGGGGACCCCATTGATTTCGTTGTTTGCCAGTGGGGCGTAATAGTGCTGCGAAGGATCGTTTCGCTCGCCCTTCACCATTTTTTGCTTCCCGAATGAAGTTCCGCCCCCTGGAAATTATTTTTTTCGATTTATGCACATCTCTCACATTTAGCTTCGAAGAAGTTCTTTTTTCGACATGCTCCTGAAATCGCTGGGTTTCATTCAGCCCAAGGCAGTTTCAGATTTATCATCCTATTGCAATGGTTAAAAAAACGCCAGAAAAAACTGCAAAGAACATAACAAATACTGACTTCATGTGGAGCAAACAACGCAAACAAAATTAAGGATCAGAAGAGGGGCTATTCCAGTTAGGGAGGTGGGGGGGGGGGAGGGGGGGGGCACCATGATGCAGTTTCTTGGCGAACTAGTGTAAACTCGAAAATTCCAGCTTTGTATGTCAAGTCGCATCACTCCCACCCCCCCACCCTCCCTAGGCTGCCTACACTCCCTGACTCGGAGTTGCATAATTTTCTGGGAGAACTGCTCATGTGCCCCTAACTGTAGACCCCGGGAGAGTTCTGGGGATTTGAGGAGTACGCCGTTTGCTAGCAAGTTGCCAGGCTAACAAGATGCGGTAGATGCCACATACGGTCGCGGCGGAGTCGGCCGCGCGCGACACCAGACGAGTACGCAAAACAAATTCAAACTCATATCCCACATGAGTGGAAGTCGAATCCGTGGCGTACTGCGAAGAAAAGATTCATCCACTCCCAGTCCTTTATCGGTGTCCTGTAGTCTATTTCGCCCTACCCTAACCCTAATCCTTGTAAGGATATACTGAAATGTCATCAGATTCAGTTGCTCCTTGCCGTTTACTGGGAACCTGAAAAAGTACTTCATAAATTATGCAAGCCCATTTCCTATTCTGTCATGAGACCTGATTAATAATCAATTCCCGCAGACGTCCTTAGATTTAGCACGCGAGTCATCTTCGCCAGCAGCTCTCTCAGTCGCCTCTAACTCTTTGGCAATATCCATCACCAAGCCCTCATTTCTGGCTGCGGCAATTTTTCAACAAAGATTTTGCCCTGTAGTGGAACTTTTATTTTCAGTAGAATAAAACAAACTATGATTCTTATTTAAGTCATGCTCATACCAATCCCAGGACGTACTCTTCTGATTGACAGACCACCTACAGAGAGAGGTACGAATTATCTCGAGCAAATCCAATCGGCAAAGGTGAATGGTTCAAATTGAAGACCTTCTCCCTACTCGTGAGTCTCGTAGTCCTTTTTCTAGGGTCTCAAAAACTAGAGCAATCAGAAAACTCTCACAATTGGTACTTTCAGAAGGATGAGTGTAAGTAGATACTATACTGAAACCAAAAAGGCTAAACCTAGAGGCGAGGTTGCGATTAATGCTTTATTAAAAACCAGATTAGTCCCCCGTCAACCGCCGGGACCTTCCTTTCCTGCGCAAGCTTTCTATCCTCCGCTATGGTCCCTTCCTCCTGTGACACCAACACCTCCTGGAAGTGACGCGTATGCAACACAATGGTGTTTCATACAGTAGAAGGGACACAATCATGATATGACGGTAGATTTTTCGCTTCCCTTCCTCATCCTCCCTTCCTCTCTCCACTGCCCTCCAGCTGCCACTGCAGCACCATGTGGAATGAACGGAAGTGTGCTAAGCAGGTGTTTATATAGCCCTAAGAGTGTTATCACAACTATCCTGCTACAAAACATTGATATCTCAAATCCTGTAAGCTACCCGATTTGTTAGCGGTTTGTTTATCCCATGAGCTTCCTTCTCACTCACTTCATTTTGCGGACGGACACACATACACACTCACACACACACACACACTCACACACACACATACAGATACACAAACCGACACACAAAGTTAGCGCTTTTATAATAGAAAATTGTGCGCACACATATATTGCGAACACGACCAGTATAGGAGGAAGAGTGCCAGATCCACTAAAATCTTCCGTGTAAGATTGAATGTGGTACGGCGGAAAGACGCAACGCTGCGAAATGAGGGACGACGCGGATGAGCACCTCGTTCGCCAGGGGTAGGGCAGGGCGGGGACGCCCTATGCTTTACTTACAGGACGAATTCACGATGAAAAAAGCAACCCATTTCAAATTAACCTAGGGAGTGGTGAGTGGTACACGAAAGAAGGAAGAACCATGAGAAACGGCCCAGAACCCGAGAAATGGGACCCCTTCCTTGTCCGTTAATTCGAGCATTGATGCGACTCTCATCGCTGTGCCCTCTTCAGCCTACGCTCTCTCGCGCGTACAGACCTGCGGCGAGTGATTAGATAATGGGGGGGGGGGGGGGCGGCCCCACCGACCGCGCCAGGAATGAGCCTGCTAAGCGTCGAGTCAAATATTGCGGTGCCAATTGCGCGTCAGTCCGCAACCTCAGGAGGTCGCCGGCCTCTCAACTAGGTGAATTACTCCTTCTTCGACATTCACTCGAATCATGAATTGCTCCTTTGATCTGAATGGCAGCGCTCACTGCGGACAAGCGAAGGCTTAGTTTGGTTGTTGTACACTTTCAACATTCCAACCCGTGCCCTTGCGAAATACCATGCAAGAGGTCTCCTTGTCGTTCGGAACAAGCAACGACAGGGTTTAAATGGATAGTTCTCGTGGGTGCTCTTAATAGCTTAATTGCGTTTGTAACGCGTTATGCCAACTTTTTCTGGTAGGAACTTGTAGATGTTCATTCAGCGAAATAATGAAATTTAGGGGTTTGACGCCATTTGGACAGTTTCGGATAGGTTCCTCATCCAAAACGAAGGAAATTCAGTCGATCTGTGCACGGTTCGATCTCTCATACTGCACAAGCAACCTGCCGTCTTCAGCAACCGTGTTGCACATCCTCAAGAAGGAGAAAATTATGGAAATATTATTTACAAGTTTCCTTGTTGATCTAGAACAACTGGTATCGTAAGACTGATGAAACTTCAAATAGAAAGTGCTCGTCGCAGTGACCAGTATGATGACATAGGCAGGGTGAGCGTCCTGTAGAAAGAGTGGTACTTAGTGTGAATGTGAAAATTTCAGTCAAATAATGTGAGCGCTTCGGACCTTCGTAGAAGCAGGAAGTCAGTAGACAATTCAAAACTGAGGGGACCCGCAGTTTCTTGAATTGATCCAAACAAACACCAACCATGCGGAATGGTCGAGTTGAAAAGGAACGACTGTACAATGAACGAATGATCACGCATTACTAGACATGAGAGCATTCTAATTATTCGAGATCAGAAACACTTCTTGGTTTGCACAAGCAAGCTATCGTGTAAACAAAGCACCTTTAGACTGGCTTCGTGTGGGGTCACTGCATGGCGCATTCCAGAACGGATTGGTTCTGCACCAGTGTATAATTTCCCATTGGACACATCAGCATGGTGTTCCAGAAGCAATTTGATTTGGATTTTGATAGAGGTTCCTTGCGTCGGCGGAGGAGTACTAAAATTTTCGATTGGCTCGGAAACCGTCCTCGATGGACACTCGACGTAGATTTCTCGTGAGCTAGAGAGCTCTCGAAAGCTGCAACAACTGTTAGGAAGAATAAATTTTCTTCTTACAAGTTTCTCAGTTTCGGAGAAAAATAAAGGAATATTGGTTCCAAAGGAGGAAAACTCGCATTGTAGAATTTTCAACCGTCCTCAAGAGATCCTCGAAGAGAAACCAGAGACCTCGTGTATTCAAAGCCAGCTCTCCTTTTCTGAAAAGCTTCCTCATCTACTCAAAATTGGCTTCCTTTTTCAGGAAAGCTTGTATATGAAGGAAGTTATAGTCGTCAGATAGGGGTAGATTTGGCGATTTTCCCTGTTGTGTTCCGGTCGAAAAGACGCGCGCCGCCCGCGGACCGCTAGTGTCGCTTTACCGGAGCCCGTATCCAGTTGCTCCTTCCCTTTCCTACTTTCTGGCCAATGTGACATACAGTAGCGGTCAAAAGTCTTCGCCGAAATTGTTTTCGACTGTAACTTTTTTCCGCTGAATCAAATCAATTCAAATTTTAATATGTTTTAGAGACAGTCCTACTTCACTTAAACGGCATATTTGTTTCGGATTGAGAAAGAATTAAGAATGGAAAAAATCATTTCACTAGAAATTCTCGCGTATGAGCAAATTCCAAGTAAGTTTCAAATTACTCTAGAAAGCTTAATTCAACAAAACAATCTTACGCATGATGAATAACATTGAGCAGATCGAATACTTTGTTAATGATCTTCTGGTCGCTGAAATACTAACAAGGCCTAAGTAAGGAATCAGTCATTGAATGCACTGTCTACTAGGGCAGCTTCCTCCACTTCTCTTGAAATTTGACGAGTTTCTCGCCCATATTTCCGGCTCTTATTTCCACCAAAGGTATCCCTACTCTTCCCATAATGTTTCGATGGCGCTCGGGACATTGGGTGTGAATTGTTCCTTTCGTTGAAAGCGCGCCATGCTGGCGAAGCCACTCCTTCACAGTGAAGGTGTGATGCTTTTGGTCGCACTAATGCTAGAAGGCGAGCTCAGTCGCGGGCAGCTGTCATACACGTGGATAAGAGCTCCTTCTAGAACCCAACTGTATAGGCTGCCTTCACATGATTGCGAATACTGCGAAGTTAGTCGGCGGTGAACTGGTCGGGGGCGAAATGTGCTTACGCACACCTAAAGTGGGGATCCCCATAGGGCTACAACGTCCTGCGGACCAACGAGAGTAAATTCAAGATGTTTGCCGGCGACTGAAATAGGAATGTGTGCGGTCCTGAGGAAAAACGTTTCGATCCAAGGAATTAACTGCCGTATGTAAAACTTGGCGGAGGCTCGCGTGTGGTAGTCCGTAAAAGAAGTTTTACAACTGCACAGGATTAGAGAAGTGGTGAATGCCGACGTATCAGATAGATTCTAGAAGGAGTTTCGTATTCCGCTCGTATGAAACTGTACGTGACTGAGTTCGCCTTCTAGCTATTAGAGCGACCAAAAGCATCGCACCTTCACTGTGAAGGAGTGGCTTCGCCAGCATGGCGCGCTTTCAACGAAGGGAACAATTCACACCCATGTCCTGAGCGCCGTCGGAACATTATGGGAAAGAGTAGGGATACCTTTGGTGGAAATAAGAGCCGGAAATATGGGCGAGAAACTCGTCAAATTTCAAGAGAAGTGGAGGAAGCTGCCCTAGTAGACAGTGCATTCAATGACTGATTCCTTACTTAGGCCTTGTTAGTATTTCAGCGAACCCAGAAGATCATTAACAAAGTGTAAGCTTGCTAGAGTAATTTGGAACTTATTTGCTTGAAATTAATGCTTGAATTAAAGTAATTTGAATTTGCTCATACGCGAGAATTTCTAGTGAAATGATTTTTTCCATTATTCTTAATCTCTCTCAATCCGAAACAAATATGCCGTTTAAGTGAAGTAGGACTATCTCTAAAACATATTAAAATTTGAATTGATTTGATTCAGCGGAAAAAAAGTTACAGTCGAAAAACAATTTCGGCGAAGACTTTTGACCGCTACTGTATATAAATAGTCCTGAAGCCATAGGAGGAGATGCCAGTGGTGCAGAATTTGGTTTGGGATTCAAACCGCGGAGCATGGACCTGTCGTGCATTTGAAGCTAACATGTTCTGCTGTTCGTAAGTGAATTGATAGCTACCCTTTTTTCAAGAAATGGACTTTATCGGTAACGGATTGGGAAACACTCGAAAATGGCACATCGCCATTTTCCTGTCGGCTGAATTGCACACAGAAACTTCAAAAAAGCAATTCATATTATTGCATCTCGTCTGCTAGAAATCAAAAGCCCCTCACTAACGAGACCGCAAAAAAAATCTTGCTCCAAGTATCGGGTGAGCACTGTGACACTGTATAGAACAGATACCTAGGCAAATCCTTCTGGAATATTGATCAGAAGTGGGAAGTGTGGCCCACCAGAAAGGGGTTTTCAATCGTATCCCTTGGAAACCTTGCGCTTTTTGTGAATTAGTAGATTTCAAAAAAAAATTTAGATCCGAGCAAGCCAAGTCAAGTGAGACAGGAAGAGTTGATTTGGTTTTTCATGTACTGGTGTTCGTCACTTTCTCAAATGTATTTTTTTCACCGTGGTGCCTTTTCGAAAAATATATCTAAAAACGAATACTGCAAGAGAGATGAGGGCAGTCAATAAGAAACAGTAGACGAAGAAGTCTCCTCGTTCCAGCTGGCTCGGTTTCCCTTGTCAAGGAATTTGTTTCCACAGTTTTCTACCTTAAACGCTCTCTTCCTCATTATCCATTGAGAGATAGGCTTGGAATTCCTCAGACACACCTTCTACAGTACCCACTGTGATGAAAATGGCACAGAAAATTCGATATGCGAGCACGTCGTACCGTGATAAGATGATTTTCTTGCAAGGTGACACTTACCTAGATCAGAAAGCAACTGTGAACATCCAGGGCTCCATTTAGCTTCAGATCCTGCATGTTCACCAGAAAAACTGTTTAGGATTTTGTGAACTTGGTCCCAAATCTGGAGCAATTTGACTGCGTTACAATTTTTCTTTTCGAGGCGATTTCCATTTTGTAAAATCGAAAGCGGTTTTCTTTCCGTCATCACCCAAGTAAAAAGTCGGTTACTTTTCTTTCCGTCATCACCCAAGTAAAAACACTCGGTAACCTTTACTGGCTGTATTGCATATATTACCAATAAGCAAAACGCCATTTCAGAAAAAAACCCGAGAGAAAAAGTTTTAATGCTTTCAACTTGGGATTTGATAATCATGTAAGAATTCCTGTTCATATCTGTCACGCTTTTCGACTGAAAAAATCGGAAAACTCGCAGTTCGAAAAGTCTGGAACTGCGAACTTCTTGATAATTTATGGATGGCTGTGTCATAATTATGATGGGTGTATTTGCTAGAAGCATTTGCTTTTGTCTCCCTATAGAGAAGAGCTGCCTGATTGAGCTTCATC
>MU890627.1:0-20824 GCA_036418205.1 Ostertagia ostertagi
GAAAAGCCTTCACTTTGCCGATAAACAAAAATTATATCACGCATAGAACGAAGACAAAGTAGGTCTCCAGACAACACGTAAGATCTTTTTACAATCAACAACCTGAAGGCTAAGGTGATGCTGCACTTTTCAGACTAACATCAAGTCCTACATGGGACAGCGCAGGTCTGTTTTTAATCTAGTCCATGGTCCTGTACGGAACAGAGTGAGTGCTACTTTCAGTCTACACTAAACTAAATTTTAGGCATTGCCCAGAGCAAGTCAGCGAAATTGAATCATGACAGAGACAATACTGTAATAGAAATGATATAAAATGGAACGAAATAGAAATGAATCGAATAGGAATAGATAGAGCGTCCGGTCCACCATACGATCCTATTCGCGGAATACGCCATGAGTTCTACTTCCATCACAATCGTGTAGTGTTTCGATGTGATTCAGTCGACGTGCGAGCCAGTAATGTTAACACCCCGGACAAGCCTGGCACCACACCCTACCTAACAGATGGTTGCTTTAAGCGATAAGAGATTTGATCAGGAACCGCGGTCATGGTAAGCAGCACAACTTCCCATAACATTGACTCTACCGCTCGGGGTGATTAGGAATTGACAATTTAACTATTGAAAAACGACTTGAAATTAAAAAAATTAAGCTCGTGATAGCAGCTGTTGTAACAAGTAGTGCTTCAAATAATAAGCCTTCGAAGAAAAATGATCGTCACAAATATGTCTTTTGAAGGCGAATTTCAGGATGAAAAAGAAGTCATTAGAAACAGAGACAGAGATGATGAAAGAAAAACCAATAAAAACGGCCTAGAACCCGAGAAATGGGATCATTGCCCGTTGATTTCCGCACTGATGCGACTCTCATCGGTGCTGCCCTCTTCAACGTTAACGCTTTCTCTGCTGTATGGCTAGAGGCTCAGAGTGCACTCCTAGCCGAGAGCGAGAGCCACTAGCGCACTGGGTAAAGCCAGGCATAATCCCCGAAAGCAAATCCTTTGCTGCGAACTATGTTCGATCCGCACCTTTAAAAGGTCCGCCTGTACTACCACTAAGTAAGTTACCCCTTTTCCAACTTTCAACCTAATCGTGGATTACTCCTTCAAAGATGAAACCTGAGCCGAATACAAAACCAACCGAGCAAGCCCGTCGAGCTGAGGCATTTCCACAGCAGACAAAACGCAAAAAAAATACAAAATCCTTCACTATTTCCCTACAACTTCCATGGGCCTCCCTAGTTTACGAAAAGATTCCTAAATCTTTTCCAAAAAATCACCGATCTCTATCTAAGTCCTCTTATGCGAATCCACTGTTGGATTCACCGATTGAGACTCCCTTTACCGAAGCAAAACAAGACCTACACTTCTACAGTGCGTCGAGGAATCTTCAAAGTTGGACGCTGATTCGAAGTCCAATGAACTTCTATGTACATGTGCGCTTGTACAGGGTCAAATATGATTAGTTTCGCCACGGTTATTAAATTTAATAACAGGGCATCAATTTTCTATTTTGCTATGGAAGATAAATATATCAAAGACCCTTGGCATCAACACAAAAACAAGTTGAGTACCACGAAAGATTAAAACCGAGTTCTCATGCGGAAGGACTCAGATGCGTGACAGAATAACTCGGTGATTTAAACAGCCAGCCTTATCCAAAAACGACCAGGACAGGAAGGCATCCATCATCGAAAATCAGGGTAGCACTTTGTTCTCTCAACTTCTTTTAGATGCGCCACGCACTCTACCCTCGTCCATAATTGTTGTGACATTCGAACTCGATTTCTAGTACAAGTATGACGCCTTTCAGGAGTCACCCAAGAGATAACTCGGTGTTTTTTTTTTCTCCCAGACAAACATGGTGCCAATTATTCGACCCTGGATGGAGTGAAGAGCTGCACTAGGCGACCTTATCCAGGAGTGCACCATCGGCAACATTCATGGAAAGCGGTGCTACTTGCCGCTACACCATCCCTGCCCGCTAGTTCAACTTGACACGAAAACAATGCAAAAGCTGACCACTGCAGCCCCTGCCTACTAGGATGGCCCGCTATATTTTTCTGAGGGATCTGAGCCTGAATAAATAAATCCCTGAAAATGAATAACATAAATCCGCTGGAGAAAATTGCTTAATTCGAAGAAAATGTTGATTGTTTTGTCTCTTACTGACTGGTATTTTGTCTCAATTCGCTACGATTTTTTAGCTTTGAGTCACGTAGAAACAGCACGGCTTTTGACGTACTCGGCAGCCAGCATTGTTGCTTTCTACACACAGTGCTCACTTCAACAGGCAAAGTCTCATTGTAGGCAAAAACGAAGATTACTACATTACTAGAAAAGAATCGCAAATTTCAAACTGCTTTTTTTCCGATATTACACTTGGCTGCTGACTCAGTCAAGCTGTTTATTGCGAATGGATTAACTGAGTAATGGAAAAACAAGCGCCACAGCGTGCGCTTATCGATATGCACACCTCAGAGCCACATTTGAAAACGGTACATATACGAACAAAATAACAAAACACCTATGGTTGGTGTGTGTTTCTTTTGTTATTGCTTTGCAACATATGCGTGGAAAGACTATTCAAAGACGTGAATTGAGGTGGAAGATGGCAGGAGCGTAAAAAATGCAGCGGGGATGCAATAATTGATTCATTTAAGCACGTGGAATGGACTCGATTCTCAAAACAATCCGCCCTTAAAGGCACGGGCCGCAGCCAAACTGGTGCGATATTTTGTTCGAACATTAGACAAGAAGTGCAAAGAAAAACATTAGTGGGGAAAAACAGCAAAAAGCACATTAGAAAACACTGACAATATTCTAGAGGAGGTTGGCCATAGTACAACCCGGTTTAAGGCACAGATCTGCGCAGCGGTAGGAGAGCGAGAGGGCACATGCAAGTTGCGCCGCTTTGCATAAGAATAGGCAGCGGCGTCGCAGCGGTCACGGAGGAATTAGCTGCCTTGTCGCGCACCTTCTACTCGCGGCACTACCTCCACTTCCGTGACTGGTGGCCCTGCCCCCTTACTCGAAGTGCGAACTTCACTACTGATTGGATCGCGATGTGGGCCCCCATGCAGTGAATGCATTGAACTTGACCATCGTACGTAGGCCAAAGTGAAGGTTTGTATTGTTTTGTTCGTTTTGTTTATATATTTAGTGTTCGTTATTGATTCATTTGGCCATCGAACTGCACGAAAAGTAATAGAAAGAGCCTTATCGAGTATCCACACGATTGACTTATTATTATCTAAGTGAGAAAAACTCCTTGTAAGGTTATACGCGCTTGCGCTTCCTCAATACGCACTAAATCAAACTGCGGCTTTCATCTACCAGCCAGCCCACTTAAAGGACGAATTCACGATGAAAAAGCAACCCATTTCAAATTAACCTAGGGATGGTGAGTGGTACACGAAAGAAGGAAGAACCATGAGAAACGGCCCAGAACCCGAGAAATGGGACCCCTTCCTTGCCCGTTGATTCGAGCATTGATGCGACTCTCATCGCTGTGCCCTCTTCAACACTACGCTCTCTCAGCTATCTAATCACTCGCCACGTATTGAACTACGGCGAGTGATCAGATGATCGGTGGGCGGAGATCGCCGGACCCGCCAGCTTTGAGGCATGATAGGTCGCCGAGGTCAAATTTTTCCATGCGAATTGCGCGTCAGTTCGCACCCTCAGGAGGTCCGTGGGTCCCTCAACTAGGTCAGTTTCCCTTTCTTTTCAGTTTCCATTTTTCGACCTTCATTATAATCGTGAATTCCTTTAATCCATACTCGGAGTGAATTTAGTGTACAAAGATTGTCTTTGCCGTCTGAAAACAAGAGCTGTTTTCCTATAATGCGATTTTCATAGATATTTGACATAATCTCGAAATCTGCTTTAGTCGGAATTCTATTTCAAAAAGAAGGGTTGACCAAGGATCTTGCTGTTTCTCAGACTGGTTTTAGATGACATCAATTTAAACGTAATGTTGTTCATGCTACCCACTGATGTCATGCCAATCGAATTTCACGAAACAGAGAAGGAAAAAAAAAGAAAAATTCACTCAATATTCGGAAAGGTCTCAACGCAAGAGTTACTCGGTTGTATGGTTCTTTAACTCTGGAAAAAATTTCTTCATTGACTAGCAGAATATTTGAAGCGGCAACCACGTACCAATTGACCGTGTTCTACCCTTTGAATGGCACAACCAAAGACCTGGAAGTGGGCACAATTATATCTGAAGATCTTACCCAACGTTTCACAAGAGGCGAACTCGAACCAACCAATTTTAGCCCCTATCACCCTCTCACCTGCCACAAGAAAGGAAAGGAAGAAGCAGGGGACTTTCTTAGCACGGGACAACCGCAAAATCAGCGCTACGTAGACGCTCAAGGGCGCATGCACCAAACTGCAAAGGCTGCCCAGGAAATGTCGCAGAAAATGTCGCAAGATCATGCTCCATGGAGAACAAAATACCTACGTGCGGTTGGCATTGCCCTGCGTAGCGCTCTAGCCAATCCCTTTTTATAAATAAAGTATAAGTTTGTTCATTAACGTGACCGATGGCCATGACTATTACGATGGGCAATTCAATCCAGGCATTCGATGGAACTTTTGCATTGTTGCCAATCGATATTTAGTCCAAACTATCCAGCATTTTAATCATTAGTACCAAATTATTGAAGTTTATATCCACGTTTCACGTTGTGGGTAATATTTCTACGTACTTTGATGTTTTTACTTGGAGAGAACTACGTATTATTGACGCCAGGAGGATCTTATTGGAGTGAGATGTGAATTACCGATTTATTTGGCCTTTTCGCTAAGTAGCGCTCGAATTAGTAACAAGCTTTCAAGCTCACTTCTAACTCGCGCAAATAAATAATCACAACTACGGCACTTTATCCACCCGGGCAGATAAATTATCAAAAGATATTAATTCAAAAATCCGCTCAGAGCGAGCGTTGCTTTCCCCATCGCAGAATAAAGCACTGTAAGGAAATCGGCAGGTAACTTAGCCGTCGGATCTGCCCCAATTATGGAAAGGATATGGCGCGGGTCACAGTGAAACCTTCTTACTGAGCGGTGATTTAGGTACGGGCATGATGTACTGTACCACTATTCAAGCACCGGAAAATTAAAGGCATACCCCAGGATCACATTGGTGTGGCTCTTGTACACGAATGCGAATGTATTGGTGGGAAGTGGGCCGGCAGTAAAGAAAAAGGAAAAGAATCCGTCAAAAACGCTTAGGTTAAGGGCTCACTCACCTTCCTAATCGGCTGTGCTAAGGGAATGAGAGACTAGGCGCGGAGAGGAGAGTATGGGGCGAGAGAGCGCTACAGATGAGAGATCGCAGACAAACAGCCTGATAAGAGAAAAAAGTCTGCAGCTTGGGCAGCTTACTTTGCAAGGCCCAAGCGCTCTTATCGGTCGGTTTCCGTGCACGAGAACGCCACATTTGTGATTGTCCTCTAGGGGTCTATACTAGAGACCGAAGAGAAGCGTTCACACGATCTCTGCCTGGGTTGTGCCTGCTTTTGAATATTCCGAGAAATATTTCGTCAACTGCGTGATAATCCATGGGAAAACTGAACGTTAGTGAAAAATGACGGAAGTTATGAACTAATATGCTCTTTCTAACTACGGGCGACCACAAGGGCACCCTAGGAAGTTACTATGCAGCCATTCAAGAATACATAAAAAAAAAGGTTCTGTAAGGTTGTTGAAGGATTTCCGAGGATGTGTCCTTATAATGAAAGGACAAAGGATAAAGCTTTTGCCGTTGATCAATCCCGTCTTGGGATGCGGCACGCATTCTACTTCCATTTGTACATTCGCAGTGGCGTTTGAATGCGATGTGGCCTATACAATGACTGCGGGGGCCGGGGGGGGGGGGCGGGGCGAGGAACGCGTACAAAGTCAGGGTGTTTTTTATCCTCCCAGACAAGTCTGGTACCAATTAACCGACCCCGGAGGGATGGAAGGCTTGGTTGGCCCGGGCGACTCACGACCCAGGATTTGATCCCCGGACCGCTCGCGTGGTGAGCGCGCCACTTGTCACTACACCACTTCCGCCCTTGGGCTTTTTAGAAGGAGGTATTACGGTTTCTTTTTCTCGGCGTATTGACTGGACCAGTCAGCAGATCTTTACATTAATGACCCCAACACAAGAACATATTAGGTAGAAAGTAGGGAAATTTCCTGGGTGATATCGACCAAAAAAAATTCAGCTCTCGGCAGAATTCAACAGCCCTGCTTTTTTCCTTTTTCAAAATTGATTAGACAAGCATCCTCAAGGTCTTGTTATGAAAATGCTGTTCACAAAGACAACATATGCAATTTGAACAGCGAAAACGGTTTAACGCCTAAGAAAAAAACAACTCCGATGCCATGGATACGAGCGCTGCACAGTCCAACTGCTGACTATTTTCAGCCTGTTCTCAGAACTCTAGCACCCCTTGAAATCGACCGGCTTTTTCTATTCACAGCCATTCTACATATTTTTTGAAGGGCCATATCAAAATGGCCTAGGGGATCGATATCGCTGCAGAACTGCTGATTAACGAGCTCTACCCAACAAACTCGAGATCCCACTATGATCACCTACCGAGTCGACTCCTAGACCCATGAGGCGAGCGTGATTCACCGCAAACATCAGTGATTGAAGTGATTCCATCATACTTGCTTCCTAATGAGAATAGAACGGAATATTTCTAGTTCCGTAATAAAAAATTATAGGTTGAGCTCGATGAGGTGCCGAATGAAGGGCACCAGCCGACGGCGTACGGTAGTTGAGGTTGTCTCAGAACTGATCAGCACGAGTTAATCACACCGCATATCATATCTCGTTGAGGAAAATGGGCGGCGCTTGAGCATACAACAAGCAGACAGACAGAGAGCGCACACGTGAGCCACACACCCATATGTAATCGTGTCGGCATCGAATCAAAAACAACTACTAGTAAGCGATGAACGTAGACAAGACGTCATGTCGCGCTTTTAAGAGCTTTCTTTAACCATAATCTCAGCTGATGAAGACTAATGATAAGGTACTCCAGGGGCCGTGTGCAGCAAGCCTTTCTTATTGTGTGTTCTTTTTTCTATCTATGTGTTATGTATATTCTCCATATTTGGTGTATTTTCTCATGTCTCTTTTTTCTTCTAAACGGTGTATTATTGTGGATCTTGTTTCTGTAGTGTGTATATGTCCAGCTTGGGATGATTCCAAGTTGGGTGTGGTATGATGTCCCTATGTGCTTGCTGCACTTGTGTTTGCAGAAGTGTGCTCTCTGAATTTCGCTGATTATTTAATGGTTTAGGTGTTTCTGGGATGTGTTGTGAGTGTTCTAGCGATCTTCTGTGAGCGTTTTTGCTTTTATGCGTTTTCTCTTGACCTAAACGCAAGATTTTACATGTCCGCCTTTTCTGTCTGAAAGTGAGGTATGTCTGAGTGGTGTTGTGCTAGTTGGCGCGGCTAGACAGGTCAGAAACTGAGTTATATTGGCGGTTATTTGCAGTACTGTCTGTACAGCTAAAGATGTCGTAGGTTCTAGCGCTTCGCATAGTCATTGGTGGACGTGCGAGGAGCATCTTATTACAAGGATCTTCGCTTTCGTTGAAGAAAGCGATGACTTTGAAGTGCAAGGCAAGCGACCGCGAGGAGCTCCAAAGAGGAGGTAAAGAGACGTGGTCAAGAAAGATCCAAGTGAAGTCATGGCCACAGCAGAGGACGCCCTGGACAGAGTAAAGACAAGCTAGGCAAAAAAACGGCCCTACCCATTTTCAACGCGGCATAGTTGTGTGGTGTCTGAGACTCTAGACGCTAACATGAGGAGAGACTTTAGGACTTGGCGACTTGAACTAACAAGGGAAGTCTTTCAGGACATGGAGCGTTTTTCGAAATGGTTTTTGCATGTTGTAGGGGCTCATGCGAGGAACACAGAACCATGATCCATTTTTCCTGAACGCCCAGGAATGTCAAAACAGTGGTGAAGAAATGGTCCAGAGTTCGATCCCCGGTGATGACTAATTTTTGCAATATAGTTTGGCGCCCCAGATTGCCGCCAAATGGCGCCATCGTCGAGAATAGATGTCATTGTCGTGTTTTGCGGCAATTTGGAGGCGCCAACATAAATTGCAAAAATTTGTCATCACGGAGGATCGAACTTTGGACCATTTCTTCCCCGCTGTTTTGACATTCCTGGGGGCGTTCAGGAAAAATGGACCATGGTTCTGTGTTCCTCACATGAGCCTCTACAACATGCAGAAAACCATTTTGAAAAAACGCTCCATGTCCTGAAAGACCCTCCTTGTAAGGATCGAAATATACTTGTAATGGAAAAAACCAACCGGCCTCCATCAACACCTTTTCGTTATGCGCCACGTATCCTGCTGCTATTCAGGATCGTGGTGACACTGAGTGCAAAGCGTGCTATCGCAAACGGAGATTAGCAGGGTGCAAGTCAACTCGTATCCTCCTAGAGAAGTCTGACACCACTTTTCAGACTGATGAAATGGCCTGGGCAGAATTCGAAGCCCGAACCGTGCCCGTGGGGTGTTATACCACTTTCCACTACATTTGTACTGTCTCTGATGATACTACCAGTTTAGCGCATTGATAGATCAAATAGCCGAGCAATCTAGGCAAGCACAACACTGAGTATACATTGCCGAGGGCAACAAAGTAGTAGCAGAAGCGTTATGCTGAAAAAAAACCAAGAGAGCGGTTGAGAACTCGCCCTGTGGGAGCAAAATTCAATGCAAGAAAGAATTGCAATGAACCCAACCCCAACCCAGAATTGAATGTCAGTTGGACGATTTAGCGATCGCGAACAGGCAGAACGTGTCCAGAGTGGGATTCGATCTAACTCAGATGTCAGACTTTGAGGTACCCGACAGGAGGCCCGTCGCGCGGTAAGAAGGCATAGACGTAAACGAGTCAGCGGACGAGTCGCAGCGCGTACTGTAGTGATTTCGCGTCAAGTTAAATAGAATGCACCACTGTATATTGCACCGCACAACACGCGCTCGACTCGTCCACTGACCTGTCTGCGTCTTTGCCTTCCTGGCCGCACGACGAGCCTCCTGTCGGGCACCCCAGACTTTGCAACTAATCGCGCGCGATTCGTAGCGCATTCTTCGCGATTCGTCGTTAGCGATTGCTCGCCAAGTCTCGGAACCGCACAGTGGAGCAAGAATAGAGCTCTTGCGAACACCTAAAACCCTATGCGCATATTCCTTATTTCTCTCCGTAAACGATAACACAAACGAAAAATACGACATGGATTATGAAATAACCCATAATGCCCAAACAAAAATTACAAAAAATGAATCAAATTGCAGTAAGTGGGTACACGTTTTGGAGGAAAAACAAGATATTTCGAGCATTATTGTCCTAAAGATTCATCACATAACAATTATCCGTCCACAAATTCACTCATAATTCTGTCATTATGAGTGAAAGCTATTCTTCTCTTCAGTTTTTTTTTTCTTCTAATTAGAGATGATATAGAAAGCCAATCCTAACCTGCTAGAGCCAATTAGCTTATGTCATGCTGAAGTGCAAGCTACTCAACTCATAATCTAACGCTTCTGACGCTGAGTTATACTACTCATTGAGCGAGAAGCATCAGCACCTCGAGGGGTTGCAGCGTGTGGCTGACGTTCCCGAGATTTCCTCACAGGATGCCCCGGAATAATCAAGGTGTTGTTTTTTACACAAATTCAAAGGTATTGGTGCGAACTGGGGTCAGCAGTAAAGAAAAAATGAAAAGAATCCGAAGAAAACGCTCGAGTTTAGGCTTGCTCACCTTCGGAATGTGCTAGGACAATGAGAAACTTAACGCGAGGAGAGTATGATGTGAGGAGCGAACGGGAGCTCCAGTCAAAAAAGAACCTACTGCGGACGGATGAAATAGTCGAAGCTCCTAATTGAAGCAGCCTTTGCAGGGCTCCGAGCCATTTCCATGCACGGGATGACCACCTTCTGTGATTGCCCTTGAGAGGCTATCCTAGGGACCGACGAAACCATTTACCCGTCTCTTACCGTGCCTCAAGGAATCTTACACAAATCAGTCTTTTAAACTCACCGCACAATCCACTGGCTGAGACCCCGTTCACAGCCAAGAATCGAAGCGAAGAACAGAGAGCGACACGAAAAAATTGCACTCGTTTGCTTAGATAAATTCGAAAAACCGAAGGCTTGCTATGTGTACGAAGTAGTGCCGTGACATCTGTCACAAATGCAGCAGCTGTCGGTGGAACGCTTCACTGAGTTCACGGAGTTGCTGTAACTAGAAACTCTTGTTGACATTTCACCACCCTGTAACCATAGCCTTCTCTTATGCTCCCATTCTGTCTTTTAACCCTATTCTCCGACTTCACTAGAACCCGATTCTATTAATGCTTCGCCTGATACGTGACGCCTCCCGAAGAGCCTTCTCGTTGTTTCAAAAAATACCTGTTTTTCCAAGTATTTCAGTGTTAAGGGTCGCCACCTTAATCGTATGGCCATTGGACCAGCCTTTCTTTCCTTTTCTCCTTTTAACAATTGCTTTCAGATTCATAATGAATTAGTTGGGGCTTCTATGTTGACGCTATAACGGAATAAATAAAGAGAAGCAGGCCAAAATACGTGTTAGATGAATGCCGCATGATCACAAAAAATGGCAAATCACATGGGAATGGATCACAAAAAAGTTCATTTGAGCAGCACTCATGAGCCCACCAGGTGTTGCTCAAAATTTCAGCTCGTAGCCACCAAAGCAGCCCGCCAAACTTCAAACTGTTGGAGGTTGAGACCAGGCTCAATCGTCCGTCGAAGACTTATTTCCACCTCACCCCCCTCCCCACCACCTCATAAAGGTCTACGTCACGACACCCATCACCACTCCACTTATAAGAGTCCTATGCCCGATATAATTTAGTTCCGAGACAAGTTGACAAACTCAAACTCCATCCCAAATTTTCCTCCCAAGGAGAGGGTTCAGAGAAGGAATCGGTGAATTTTATAAATACGGCCATTTAGCTGTTCGAGGGAACTCGGAGAAAAGTTGCCGAAACGGATCTAAGATCTTCTGACGCTGCAGCACTGCATCCTATTTTGCGCCACCACGACCCTCTTCGGAAGTGTCAAATATTAAATACGACCACCTTCCCATCACCACAAAGACCCAAAAACTAGAAATCAACCCGCTATCTGAAAAACCCAGATGCCATCCCTCTCGTTTTTGAAGCTTGTACTACCGTTGGTAATCGAGTCGGGCTGACAAACGGGTGGACCAGCGTGAAGTCATTTTCTCTGCTATCGGAGCAACACGCATATTAGGTTAAGCTCTGAGAGACCCTTCATAAGGTAAGACAGCATCTCTGGAAGCGGTATTCCTGCCAGTTTTCGCTAGTGATGGATTTCACAACTCATGAATTCCTATTACTTGCGAGATGAATTCTGACGGATAGATGATCAAGAAGGTAATTTATTTTTGTAAAGGACGCGGCACGCATGCTGCAGCATTCTGTGAAGTAAACGCCTTCAGCTTCTCCCTTTCCCCATTCTTATTTCGTTTCGATCTAGAGTGCTCCTGACCTCACGCCCGCGTCTTAACCAATGAACGATCATAAGTTTGCTTCAACTAGACAACTTCCTTGGATGCCTCAGCACACTTTCGCCTTTCAGCTTCCAAGTTGCCCTTCTGCTACAAGCTTATAGAATATGGTTCAGATGCGTATTACGGGAACTAAGTAATAAAAGTGTTATATAAATAAAGGAGCGGCTGCGCTAAACTAGGGTATGCTAATAAATTAAGATCAGTAAGGTGCAGCAAACTAAATTTTAAGCTAACTGCATTTGAATTAGGAGTGCACTCTTGGATAAAATCCCTTTAAAAGACCATAGAAGGGTAACTCCAGACATAGGTGTTTCACAACGATCAGTATAAACGAAAAGCAAGTTTCGTTCTTTGGTGAGAAATCCCAATAATAACCCGAAGCCTACAAGCCATTTATTATGGGAAAATGCACAGATTAGAAAGGTAATGAAGGAAAATGCTTCTTGGTAGAAACTACGCGGTCTTCTGGGAATTTCAAATGACGCGTGAACGACGCGTTGCCCGAACTCATGGGTAATCCGAAACTGTAGAACAGCTTTAGAACTGGCGGGAGAGAGTGCGGAAACGCCACCTGCGATCGAAAAAAGCGGACATGAATGGGCACCGAGGGGCGGTTCGACGATTTATCGAGAGGCGACAACAAGAAATGCTATCGCGGACAAATACAAAAGTGAGAAGCAAGCAAGTAATGACAGCTCCATACTGGAGCTATATAACCCCTGTCCACTGGAGGCACGCGCCTGAACGCGTCCAACAAGAGTTTCGTATGTACATTTATTCTGAAGCGGTCCCAAAATAGCCTTGAAAGGGTTTCGCGACCTTTCAACGCTATTCTTTGAATTTGCCTCCTTGATTTGCTATCACTCTTGCAAAACCACGAAGTTCACCCCGGATGTGTCTGTGCAAGGATTACCGCAATGGGATTTGAATTCGCCAATCTTCGAGGTTACCCAGGCTTCGCGCAAAAGTTGTGCGGTTAGGGCGGCGCGCTATAAGCCTAACGGGCCTGCTATACCATTCGAACCCCCCTGTCGCATACGCTTCCCACCCACCTCGATATCGGCGGGCTGCATCGACGGCGTGGATCCTTCTCATGCCTATGCTTTGACCACGTCCCTGCAACTCGGTCATCGTTTCCAAGCTTTTTCGAAGGGTTATGGCCTTAAATTTTAGCGATCTCAAAGTATCTAGGCTTTCTTTCCACTGACGGAATCGTCGCGCAAGCTCAGCCACCACTACGATAGTGCTCTATCACAGGTGGTATCCGGCGGCTCTTAGCCTTCAAACAACGTTCTAAAGGATGGCAGTAGAAGACAGAGTGAAGAGGGCTTTTGGGCGGCATAATATCGCCCCCCCCACCCCAAAAGTGCTACAGCGGGAGAACGAACAGCAACGCACTAAATTCCCTCCGACGGCCATGATAAGACACCTGACCCGCACGCTCTCCCCACAAAGCTGACCTCGATTCATACATGTGGGAATTCTTCGTGAACTCTTGGCAGTGCACGCGCTCGTGAAGCCCTAACGCCATGAGGACGCCAATATGGCCCTAGGTTTTCCCGTATGGAGGCGCCAACCCCTCTCGAATTATTTTCCGGTGGATTTGCAGAACCAATTAATAAACGATTCTTCATTAATGATTGTTTTTACAGGATTACCTCTCTTCAAGGTGGTCGTGGCCCTCACGACTGGCATAGTCTGCCAAAGAAGAAGATAGACAACAATTTGTCTGTGATGCGTGATATGCTGAGGCCTGGATTAAGAAGAGCGGCGAACAGAGCAGGTACCCTGACTACAGAACAGACAAGGTAGAAATTAAGAGTATAAAAAACATAGAGAGACAACGCTCACATCAGCTACATCCGTTAGGAAGTGAAATTCCGAGGGAAGCAGTAATAGCAGCGCTTAGGCAGCCTTACCAGCGTTTAGGGCCCCAATAGGTGGCACAATGGAAACCGAGCTGCCACATGATAGATATCAACGTATCCTGTTAGCACCTGGGCCCGGATGGCCAAATGTCGGAGGGGGTCGCGAACAAAAAGAAGGTTGTCGTTAAAGTATTGCTTAGGTGAAGATGGGACCCCAGCTGAGAAACTAAACTTGCCCAGGACGCTGATATTCAATGAAGTTGTAACACGCAATAGTCCAACAGAGCCCTGACGCACGGCAGGTAGGAAAAAAAATTGAATGAATTTCTCGCGTTTCATTGCTTCCATTCTTGTCTATAACGAAATTAAGTGCTCGCTTCCAAAAAATAGATTACAGGGAAAAACATTACATGGCGGAATTATCGAAAACGGAAACAAAACCGCTATATTGTTCAAACAAGTTTCGATACAGCATAGGCCGCAGCGTTTGCCATTATAGGTTCTCAGCGCACAAAACCTCCCATACATACAATCTGTCTAAAATTTTGGTATCTACACCCTTCTGTTTTATGACACTCTGGCCATCGATATTCGTAAGTATTCAACTAAAAAGTTACAAAACAACATTTTGGAAACTTTGGGTCTCTTTCATAGAAGAGAAAGTATCGTACAGGACCGTTTTTTTTTGAAAATTTTTGATCGCTCCTCTGTTCGTCGAGAAGAAAAAACAACAGAACTGCCTCTCAGCAGCTGTTTTATATGGATTTCCTTAATCTTGTTCGAATTCTGAAGTGACTTCAATAAACTCGAATTTTTCGCAGTTCAGAACCTTCAGAAATTTCAATTTCAATAACGTTCTTTTCTCGCACTCACACTTTGAAGGGCTTAGAGTATACTTATTGAAGCGTTGCCATTTGCTTGTTCTGGTTAGATTCATCCTAGGTAGGTATTTTAATGATTTATATTAGACCAATTGAAACAAATAAATAAGAATTTTAATGGAAGACCATAGGTCACAAACAGTATGGCCCCGCAACTTCCGACATCTAAAACCTGAAAACCCTGCTGAAAAGGCTTTCTTGAAGGTTTCAAGTGAAAAATTCAACTGAACCTGATATGACTGTTCCCTGCTCTGTGTTTTCGCTAGAACTCGACAACAGTCGCTGAGGGTGGCAGCAGAGCCCAACTAAGCTGCGAATACCTGCAAGAATCAATGATGGAAAAATAGCAAAAAATACATACGAATGTACGTCGTGTACCAGCAATAAACGAAGAAATCTATATGAAAGGGCAAATCGATCGACAGAAGTTAACGGAAAAAATGCAAAAATGCAAAAATCATGAGCTAAGTTGAGAAAAGAATATTTTTCTGAAGAAATATGAGACGGCAAAAACAGATGTTACTCTCAAATGCACACCAGTTAATCATTCGCAACTTATCAATTGTTCTTAACCTTCCGCTACTTTATTTTTTCATCGGAGCAAAGATGGGGCAGCTGCAAGTGGCGCCGCCACCACGCACTCGGTTCGTGGATCAAATCCCGGATCTTCCGTGAGCCAAAAGCCTAATATTTCTACGAAATAAGGCTACCTGGCATAAGTTTGCCAGGAAAATCAAAAACAACAGCTTCCCTCATTTGGTAGCCTTCACAAATCATGCTCTGAACTTTTACCGATCCCTAGAGAATAAACATTTAGTTTTTCTCAGAAGAATTCGATCAAACAAATCAGAACGTTGTTCTTCACAAATTTTTTTAACTGTGCTGTGTTTGCGAGATTGGTGCGTGCGGTTGCAGCACGGTCAATCAAAGCCCATACAGCTCGTAGCTCAGATAGAACAGCCTCTACGATTCTCATCTCAAAACAAAGTTTAATCCAACAGGCAACACCATGGACGAATTGGTAGCGCTCTCACATGTCCGTGGATTTCGATAAATAATACTGAATATTAGGCGCTATCGCAAGATATTAGGCGCATCCTCTAAGATTGAGCCTAGTAGGGGGCAAGAACGGGAAAATAAAAATTGCTCACGCACTGTGAAGCCTCTGCCTCCCCAACTAAGGCTCAATCCGGTTTTTACCAAAAGGAAACGTTTTACGAGGGCTTACATGCATGGCCATCCACAATGCCCCGTATCTTGCGATAGCGCCTCACATTATTCTGCTACTTTTTAAACGGCACAGATAATAATGACAGATCATAGATGAAAAATCAAGAGTTTTTTCAAGAAATATATGTTCTGAGATTATAAATTGATAAAAAAATTGTTTGTCGATGAATCCACCTGAAAGTCTTGTGCATAAGAAACTCCCAAGAAAAGGTGCGCGGAACTAAATCGTATCCCTCAGTCGCACGCAAGTGGA
The DNA here is from genome assembly GCA_036418205.1 of Ostertagia ostertagi. NCBI lineage: Eukaryota > Metazoa > Nematoda > Chromadorea > Rhabditida > Trichostrongylidae > Ostertagia > Ostertagia ostertagi. The sequence goes on from MU890627.1 coordinate 15,831, forward strand.
TTTAGGGGTGTTCATGTAAATGAGCACTTATATTTATAAAAGAGAATCACGAGTAAAGAAGGAACAAAAGTCAGGCTTGAAGGTGGATTACGACCAGCTCCTCAATCGCCTCGGTAGGTAGCAAGACCTCAGCGCAAGGGAAAGTATCCTTCCCCCCATTCCCGCCATACATCCGACATCCCTCATCTTCTCCAGTCTTCGCCGAAGCGCTAGTCAGCCCTATTCGATATTCGTACTAGAGTAACCCCCGAGCGATTAGTAAACTCGCATATGCAATGCCCAATATATCGGATCCAACATCTACCACTCCTACCACTTCCTACCCAGAGGAAACATGATCCCCTCGCCCCGGACATTTTACAAGCAGCATACATTATAAGGTGATATAGAGCAACTGGCAGAATGGGGAATCACGCGGACACTTCGGATGGCAAACCTCGGATCGAATCCGAGTCAGGTATCAAACAATTCATCTCCCTGAGTCAGTTGATCGGTACCAGCAGGCTTGAGAGGATAAAAATAACTTCTACAACTGCAGACGACCTCAAGGATAGGGCACACGCATCCCGATACTACCTGACCCTAATGGATGGGGATGCGCAGGGCAAGGAAAAAGGGTTGACCACCGCCTAATACATAATCCTTCCATCCTTTGTGAATAGTCGGCATTCTTTCTGTTATAAGTGGCCCCATATTGCTGCTTTCATACTTTGCGCCGTGCGGACGCTGCGAACAGTGCGGAAGGTGCGGAAAGTGTGGACACTGCGAGCGTCAACACATGCGCTGGCGCATGACGCGTATTTGGCACTTAGTCGTTGCTTTTCGTGCAGTCAATTTCAAATTTAATACGTTCTGTATAATTTAAATGTTTTTCGGGCTTGTGTTGCATTCGCTCGTGATTTTTAGCGCAGTACTTTATCTTTTTCAAACGAATTATTGTTTTTTCTAACTGTGTTGTATTTGTGAAACTGGTGTGTGCGGTTGCAGCACGGTCAACCAAAGCCCATACATAGTCTGGGAGCTTAGCGCCACTTTCACGCGCAACTGCACGAGGCTAACCACCCAGGGACAACTGAAAAACGATCTCATACCGGAAGAAAAAAATTTCACTAGAAAAACACGAGCGCAAACAACACGGCACGTAGAACATCTTTGAATATACAGAATGTATTGAAAGTAAAATTGGTCGATCGAAAAGCCCCGTACGCTTATGGACCAAGTACGTGTCATGCGCCGGTGCGCGTGTTGACGCTCCCGCGGTTTCCGCACTGTCCGCAAAGTCCGCAGAATCCGCAACGCTGCTATGCTATGGGAGTCACATGGGATTCAATGAGGCCCATTTCATGCATTCCATCTGCTTATTGGTACCAACTCGTCCGAGTGGATAAAAACACAAACATGTTCATCAACTCGCACCCTGCTAGTCACTGTAGAGAACCAATCACATCAAATGTCACCACGATTTTGAACGGCAATATAAAGCGTGGCGCATCCCCGAAGGAGATGATCCGCGCCTAAAACTTAATCATTTTATAGGCTTATAGGTTTTTCTCTGCTGGCTGAAATTCGGAACATAGTAATTGAACATAATCAGAAATGGCTACCACACTTCATACCAACTATATTTTTCTACTTACTTTACCCAACCGTAACGGTTGCAATAATCTTTCCAAGCAAAATAAGTGGACTGGCAGTGACATTTTGAGATGTGCTGATAACTTGCGATCAAAAACAATGAAGGAATCAGTAAATATAAGACCGTAATAAAAATTGAACCAAAGAAGGGTTAGTAGGCAGAAAAAAATCAAAAACATCAATACAAAAAATGTAGGATAGGGCATTAAGCTTCACCGATCCTTTCCCATTATTTGCCACGCACACTGCTTTGATTTAAAATCATTGTGGCATTTACGTATTCATTTCAAAATGAGCGAATGTGGCATCTTCAGCAATGAAGGACCAGGAAGTATACACTACAGTGACTTTGTATTGTCACCCAAGCCGTCATCACTTAAACGACCCCGGGGGATGAAATATTTGATGGTCCAGACGGGATTCGATCCGGGTCTTCACCCTCGGACCGCTCACGAGATGGGAGCACCACTTGCCACTGCTTCATCTTCGTTCGTTTTGGTATACAGACCGCCAGAGAAGCTGCTTAGTTCATTCTGGTCGTCCCTCAGCCGACCGTACATTTCAAAAATGAGAGAAAATAATAAAAAAAACATGTAGAAAATAAAACAATAAAACAACAAAAAATTCTCTCCTCTAAAATCATGTGTGTAACCAACGAGTGGAAGTGGATCATATGGAAAATTAGTATTGACTATGGAAGTTGCTAGGGAAGCAAGGAAGCCGCAGAATATGACGTGCAGAGCGCGGCATTCGATTTCGTTTCCGAAGAACGTTTGCGATTTCTCTCTTCCAAAACACAAAAAGCATCGATCCATTGGTCTTATCAAGCACAAATCGTCTGCTATGCAGCCCTGGAACGCGAGCGCATGACCGGGCATGATCAGACTTGATCGAGGGTTATTGGGCAGCTGGGGAGGAAGTTATGAGAGACGAACATCTTCAAGGACACGAAAACGAAGTCATTAAACGTTTAGAGCGAGGCGAACGGTCCATTCAATGACGATTCACTCCAATTCCTCAAAAACATGGAATACAGACTATGGAACACGAAATGTTTATAGAATAACGTTCTCTGTAACTCAATTATGGTGGCACAAAAATTACTAGGAAGAAGTCGAAATAAGTAAAAGTTAGTATGAAGTCAAGAATTCGTAGACAAGTCCTCCAACCCCTGACAAGGAAAATCAACCAGTCAGACTGACTGTTAGCACCGCACCACACAGAGATGAAAATTATGACAAAAAAAGCATTCACTACTGATCATAGCTCTTCGGGATGCGCCACGCTGTCTAATTCCTGCGTTTTGACATTGAATGATGGAGCAAGCAGATAGGCGTACGTCCGCGAACGATTCCGTCGCGCGATTCGCTCGCAACGCGCGACGTATACAAAATCACAAGCGCCTTGATCAATACTGCTAGTTGCGGTAGCATCCTTACTTAAAGAACATATTAGCCAACTTTCGATCGGCATGGGTCACAACCTGGGCACAATGAACGGGCATGGGGATTAGCGGCCGGTTCATGTGTACCGGGCGCTTAGCGACACATTTGAGGCGGATGTCAGGCCTTGCGAATCGAGCGATTCGCTAGCGTCCGCGATCGCGGTGCGGTACAAGCCCACAGTGCGATTCGTTGGCCGCGACGCGACGCGGACGCTAGCGAGCCACTCGATTCGCAAAGTCTGACATCGGCCTGACAGACGTCGCATAGTGACTTAGTGATGCACACAACTATACACACTATTGAAGAAGAAGATTCAAAATGCAAAAAAAAATTAGAAGAACGAAGGACTGAAGGAAGAGGTACTCTGCGTCGATCATTCCCTTTCTGAGATGAACCGCGCAAGGATATGAAAAGATCCCAAACATTAAAATATTATATAACATAACATTATAATAACCGGCTATCGAAAACTGTGAAATAAAGGAAAACCCTCCGAAACCAAGAGAAAGCACGAGCATCGTAGATGTACAGCAATGAAAGGAATGGAAAGGTGAGCACAGGGTTTACCGATGTTGTAAACTGTGCCCGTGAAGTTGTACAAACACAACGCCAATAAAAGAACAAACATTCAGTGCACAGCCCGCGCTAAACTTTCGCGTAATAACCCGTAAAAGGCAGAATGAAACGAAAACATTGAGGTGAGACACGAACAGAGCGATTCGAGAGAACGGAGGACAAACCTGAAAATATTGGAAGTACGGTTGGAACTCAATCCTGAACAAGACCATATGGTGAAGAAGTTTTTATCGGTGGCTCTTTGAACACTTATCGCTAGCAATTTTGGTAATACATAGCTATGGCAGTTGAGGGTGAACGAACAATGCGCCAGCAAACTTAGTCGCAGATTCGCTGGCGTATCGCTCGTATCCCTCAAATTGCTGACGAAACACCTATTCGCTAGCGGATCCACGGGCTCTCCAAGTCTGACACCGGACTACTGAAGAAATGTTGAAGGCCTTTAAAAATCTCATTTCCACTCTAAATAATCTCTTTTTAAGCTACGCCACGCACTCGAATTCCATTCAGGTCAAATAGCCGAATTCGCTGCACTTTCCTCCACTTTGATTTGGTCCGAAAACAGAAGGAGTTTCTCTGAAAGTTTTTTTCCGCTAGTGCTCACTGGGACAAGACATTTTTAGTGAGAAACCTCGTTCTGAGATGCGCCACTCGATCGTCTGGGTTGCTTAGTCGCAGTGGCAGTTGAAAGTCTGTCCTCCCTAGCCACGCCTTGACAGCTTCTAATGTTGTGGAGAAGAGGGTACGACCCCTCCCCTCCCATTGGTCAAGTACGACCTCCTCGTTGTTCTTTGTGCAATGTGCTGTTGACCCTGGTTGACTGGTACCAGACTAGTCAGGTTGAAAAAGACACTGTCTCACTTATGAACTCCGGGGATTGATGAAATAATAAGGTTCGTCTGAGGAAAGAGCCAAACGAACCATTTCGAAAACGAATCTTCGAAGTACTCAGCAAGCGAAAATCAAGAAATGAAGAAATAGAGGCAGATGTTGAGCAGAGCAGTACAAAAAAGGAATATTTGCAGCCACGGCTGCACTGAGCCTTTGTTCGCGATTAACTAACAAGCTAGCATCTGGACTGCCTGCCAGATTATTGATCACTTGGTGAATCAGAAGCGAAGCTGATCAAATCCGTTTGAATAAACAGCCTCACTACATTGAGAGAATTCCTGAACATTTAAAAAAGCCAATCAATATCTATTTCAAGCACTACACGGGATCATCAGCGAATTGTACTAAATTTGAACTCGATAAGTCTCCGTTGAAAAGCCGCTTTGGATTACATTTAGGAGCAGTGGGACGAAAAAATAAAAAAGAACAAGAAATAATAACAAGAAA
>MU890628.1:0-11520 GCA_036418205.1 Ostertagia ostertagi
CTTTGGTGTTCTGTGAGCTGCGCCGTTGAGCAATTTTGTTCGCTCAATCTTGACTGATCACGGTTTAGGACCCGCTTCCGTGTTGTGCCATTATTGCGATGCATTTCTCGGTATTTCTGAGCGTATGCGGTTTCTCATCACGGATTATCACTTATTCATCCGCATTAGTAGACCCTTATCATCAAAACACTGCTCAGAGGGAGACGGCGCGCGCTCACGTCCACTCATCACCTCGACAACGAGCTCATCGAAAGCCACAAAAAGTGAGGAAGTTCTACAAGGTATCAAATATCTCAGCCTAGAGGCATGGATTTTGAGGGCGAAATTTGAAGGCTGAGCAGATGGGAGGCCACTTCCGTGAGGCTTGAAGGGCAATGCTTATGAAAGTTAGAGTTTTAAGCAAAGCTCATGCTCCACCAGTCTGCCTCTTGATGCTGCCAATTTTGTTCCACGCTGCCCGATGCAGTCTGTAGTTCCTTGGCGATAGGCCAAATCCGAATCGTTCTCTGCTATCGCCTCGATGATGTGGAGCCGTGTGAAATATCGAAAGGTGGCGTAGTAATCGATAGACATTTCGGGATGCGCCATGCATTGGACTAATATTGAGACTTGTCTACGAACCGAGCGTTTTTGTTGTTCATTTTTGTAAGAATGCTGGGCTTGTGAACAAAACTTTCGCCCCAGGCGGGACTAGAACCCGCACCTCTCGCTCATCCGGGCAAGTGCGCTACCAGTTACGCTACTGGGGCGCTGGACGCTTATATTTACGTCTTGGTTGGGATCTGCTGCCACTTCAGAAATGTCATATTCTCAAGGATTTGCATATAGATAGATTGGTGTTAGATGGCCCTGGACGGAAAGGATTTAGACTCAAAATTACATTTCAGTCTCAGTCATACACTTGGCAATGCCTTCACTGGCCGTATTTGGAGTGTTAGATAATCTACGGGGCAAAGTTTGAACTCATTCAGAGGTGATGCTTGAGTAGGCTAGACAAGCGTTCCAGGTAATCTTTTAAGAACGTTACCCAAGTATAAAAGGGAAGGTTGTTGACGATAAGATTGATAAGATTTCTTGCACAACGGAGAGTTGATTACTGTTTTTGAAAGGCACTAGACGATCACAGACGTTCATCTTCGCATCAGCAACTCATTAGTTACGTGAGAGTAAATTGCGTCATTTTGTGTGAAGCAGTACTTTCCATAAATAAAGTTTGAATCCATCACAACGAGCGAAAACAACTAAATCTTAGCATCTCATATTCACACACAATCGTGTCCAACATCAGCTTCGGCAAGAGAAAAATATATGGGAAGGGATGGGATGACATGGACGAGAGGTGGGGGGGGGGTTAGCGAATTCTTCTTGCCTAAAGGAGGAATTCACGATAAGAACGAAGGTCAAAGAAGGGGAAAATTGCATAGTTGGGAGACAGGCGGACCTCCTGAGGGCTGACCGACGCGCAATTGGCAGCGAAAGATTTGACCTCGGCGATCTAGCATGGCTCACTCTTGGCGCGGTTGGCGGGGTACGCCCACCGACTATCTAATCACTCGCCGCAGGTCTATACGTGGCGAGTGATTAGATAGCAGAGAGAGTGTTGAAGAGGGCACAGCGATGAGAGTCGCATCAATGCGCAAATCAACGGGCAAGGAAGGGGTCCCATTTCGGGTTCTGGGCCGTTTCGCATGGTTTTGTTTCCTGCTTCAACCGCCAACCTTCTAGCCCTTATTTTTCAATGAGCTAACTTTTCATTAGTATATTAGCACTGGCGGAACGTCATCTCTTCTGCAAGAACTGACGTCATCGTAATCTTTGGCCTTCTTATGCTGTGAATCGCAACGTGATGAACCCGTTTGTAGTGCAAAACGTCGCCGCTCGTCAATCAAGGTCCGGAATCGAGCGCCTGCCAAGTTCCCGAGCTTATCAAAACATTCCTACAACTCTGGGGTCTTCTCACTTAGGACTTTCAACCTTCACCTTTCAACCTTTCAACTTTTCTAGGTGAACTTTTTTTTTCCTATGGCATCATGAGGAATGGCTTCTAAATATGATTTCGGTTTTGAATATACGCAGAGTGCGAGGCGCATTCCAGCAGTCCGATCATAGCCGCTTGTTTTATTTCGCGTTTACTTGTGCGCTCATTTTGGAAGGGATTCGGGTATCCAATCTAACGGATAAAGTGAAAAAATTGCGTTTGATCAGCCCTTTTCGGGATGCGCCACGCATTTCACTTCATTCAGAAGCGTATTGGCATGTTGAGTGGGATTTGATCGATCCACAAATGGCCGAAGATCCCGAGGCTGGTCGATTACAATTCAGGTCTTTTTTGAACAAGCCTGTACCATTAAGTGAGGGACAGAAGGTCTTGTTGGCGCGGACGTGCGATCTTGGATTTGTCTTCGCACCGCGCGCTTGTTGAATAGCGTTACTTGTATTTACACCACCATCAATCTTATCGTAACCTAATTGAACTAGTGTAAAGGTCGTAAAGCGGGAGGCTCTAAATGAGGGTAAAAGCCCAGGTTTTATTTGGTACTATTGCCTTCCACGAGTTAGCCAGTGCTATATCTTTGCATGCTTGCCTAGGAGCCCAATGGCTTAACACCTATGGTTCCTAAAACTATTGGGCAGTCGGAGTACGCACTCGAAAGGCAATCCAGATTGTAATAGAAGTAGAATGCACAGCGCAATCCATATGTCATTAGATCAAATGCTCATGCTCCTACTTTTTCCACTCACTTAGGGTCCTTACTTTTATAACTGCAACTGGTGAGCTATTTCAGGAAGTTTGATAACTGTTAATAAGAACGTAAGTTCGCTATTCTTCTGCAATGATTTTGCACTTTTTTGTCGAGAACTACAGAAATAGCAACTGAGAAAAGTGAATGAAAAACGAGCCTGTGCATAATTAGATGGAGCAAGGCTTTGTTCTGTATTTTTTATACAGCTAATAAGATATTCTACAGTTTAGTGCAGCAGTCCTTTCACTCGTTTAGCTCTTTTTTTCTGCTCATAAGCTTTTGAGGGTTGACATTTACTCGACGAAAACATCACAATTAACGAAAGAGTTCTAGATCTTTTATGAAGCCTTGTGCATAAATTCGCCATGGAATCTGATTAACTAATTCGCAAGCATCGTTTACACTAGACGAAATGGTGCAAAATGGCGTGATCTCGTTGTAGTAAAAGGAAACGTGCATTACATCAAACTTTCGCTGCAACATTCTCCGAGCTGGGAGGTGCTTGGGAGACCGATGGCAATGTGAATCCCGGAATATGGTTCACATTCGTCCTTTGCAACAATAGGAAAGCCCTTTAAGTGAACTTCCTTGGTAAAGTCATAACTAAAGCAAATCCACGCAGCGGCAGTTGTCCAGAAAATGTCGCCGTTGCAATTATAACGTAATTGGGACAGAAAACATTTTGTCAGCAAACGAAACGTTATTAAAGGGCTAGTAGTATTCCATTATGTGCAGTACACACGGGGTACTGCGGTGAATATTGGCGCCACCGCTAAAACTAACACCGCAAAAATTCGGAATCTGCGCAAAGGAACTAAGTTTCAGGATGTCGCCAGGAATCGGGCAACATTTTCGCCAAGCAGGAAAAAAAGGCGGGTCCTCCCTTATTCTGGCATCTAACGATTTCATCTCTGAAAGTGAGTTGATGGCAGTGAGAAAGACCAGATCCGCGGAAAGTAAACCTAGCAAACCGTCAAGGAGACAGGGCATGAATGAGAATGTCCTCACTGTGTAGGGGCAGATGTTCTTTAAAACGTAGCATTTGATGATGTCGAACTGTAGACACTTTTTCAAAAGTTATCTGCAACGCAGAAACTTTTTCCCAAAATCGGTCGTCATTTGGTAGAGTTACATCTGTAGACGAGAATTCTCACCTGTTTTCTTGAGAGAAACCTGCCAAATCAACGTGACAGTCGTACTTCCTCGCACAGTGTTCATTTTTGATGAACGTCTTGCACTATTCGGGCGCGCGCTGCGAGCGGATGCCACAGCATCGTCCGCTGGGATCACTGTGACCAGCTGAAACACATTTCAGGCCCGTGGCATTCCGATGAAAATACCCAGTCGTTTTTATTCTTTTTTTGACTTCTGGATTGTATCATCTGGAGCCTTTTGGAGCTAATATGTGGGCCTCAGACGAGGGCCGTTAGTTTTGAACTTTGCAACGCTTCTTTGGAAGAGCATGGAGAACTCGGGGTCAACTAATAATTATACTTCGGGTTTTACAGTGCTACCGACCAGTGAGGTACTCGTCGCCTGTATGGCTGCCAAGGACGCCATCGCTGATATCTTCTCGATTAGCGTGCAATTTTATCTTGTGTTCTATAGAAAAAAAGCTTACAAAGAATGAATGATCAAAGTTGAATTAAAAAAAAACCTAGTTATGTAATATAATTATCAAATTCAAATATTTCCTTTATATAAGTAAGTGGTAATGGCCAAATTGTTTCTAAAACTTAAGAAACAGGGTATGCCGTTGTTTAGTATTTCTTGAGCGCACGGATTACAACCAAATTTTTTTGTGTTATTCTGCTCCAAAATGAAACAACAGGAGCGACGAGGACTGTCAGTGAGGAGAATAAGTAAAAGGAACCATGTAGAACACTCACTTTATGGCCTCATCCAATGTGGGGTTGTCCGCAATACGGCGAAAAAACACAGCGCTGCAAGGAGAGGGGAACGAGAAAGAGCAAGTTGCACGAGAGAGCGCAGACTCCACGAGTGCTGGGAATGATAAAAATGACACCGGTCAAAGTGGTGAAGGAAAGACATTGCCTTGGGGCCCACTTTTATGTCACGATACTACCACGACCCCTGTGCACAGAGACCCTGCTACCTCACTCACCGGGAGGGTTTCTCCTAGAGCCGATCACGACCTGTGCTCATAATGCGAGAACAGTGGTCATACTTCGCCCTTGAGGGGGATCAAATCAGGTAAAATAGATAGTACCGAAAATGAGGAATGAATACAAATTTTAGCTCAATTCCACTGAAATGAAACGAAGTTTTTGGGACCGCTTCAGAAGTTTTGGGTTTCCCCTTTCCATCGACCGCTCCATTCTTTCGCTTTACGGACTTTTTCGGTGTAGGTCAAGTACCACTCAAGAAGGATGGATTGAAATGGGATTTGTAATGGAGTAATTGGGGGTCTCAGTAGGAAGTGGGGTCGTATTAACGATGAGGTTTTCTGGAGGCATGGCTTTCTGCTAGAGAGTCTTTCAATATTAAACTGAACAGCGGGACTGTTTTCGGAGGTTATGGGTCCTTTGTGATATTGCGTACGATTCTGGCACTTCATGCTCAGCGTATGTTGTATTCAGCTTTTAGCGCACCTATACAAGTCAAATGCAAGCTAGCCGGTCTCGAACATTTAAGGCTCAGTTGGCAGGATGATTTGGATTCTCCGAAGCGAACTAGCCATTTGCTTAGCCTAATGTCCACCACCCTCGCTCATATGGAAAACCGTAAATTCTCATGCCTGGCGTTGTTCTTCTTGTCAAGACGTAATTAAAATGTTGAAATGAGATTTAGGGAAATCGTGGCTCAACCTCAGGCAGGATTTCGGTGCTGAGGGATATTTAGAAATGAAAGAATTACACAAAAGCTCCCAAGACTTACAAGAGCAGTACTGCTCCTCTCTGATCACGAACTAGAGTAATGAGAGCTTTAACAGCAAGCAGGAGGTGGTCTTTACGGGTCTCCCCTTTCTCACCTGAAGAGGTCTTCGTTGAAAAAGAGGCAAGGGCGAGTTCATTCTTTGTAAGTTTTGGGTCTTATCAAATTGGACTATTTCAACAGCTACTCAAACGCGTTTCACTGAGAACATGGCGTTATTCCTCCAGTGGAGCTTTGAGCCAACAAATGCAACCTTTCTAGGTTAAGACCTTACCCCTCCCACTTTACTCTTGACCGCGGCCCACATTCTAAGAGAGCTGTTTGCTGTTTCAATTTTTTTGCCGATAGGCTCAAGCGAAGGTTCGTAGAAATCAGAATCCAGTAGAGCTGACTCACTTTGAACAGTTCCTAGTAAAAACCATTCGCGAATTTTTTTTTGAAAAATTGACATTTGCTATGCTAAATACTTACGCCGATGGGGTTTCATTAAACGATCTGCGCCAACATTGTACGTCTTCATTCTCTGTAAACTATACAAATTTCGAAAACTACTTCCATTTATTCAGTGGCGGATGTGGGATGGGGAAGGGTGAAGGATGATGCGCTTTTAGTACGTACATGGTCTCTTCCGCTGTGTTCATGATTAAAGACACTATATCTATTTTTCCCATTTTAGGTATCCACTTCCAGAACGTTTTGGTGAATTTCTACTTCAAATTCATGCTCACTTTCAAAATTCTGCTGATTTTTACATGAATTTCATCCAAGTTTATTAAGCTTGAGGGTAGGTTCCGGGAGTTAGTTCCCATATATGTATCATGTGCAATCCAAACTGGCCAGTTCTCCGAGATTGTTTGCCAGAATTGTCCACGGGTCTGAAACGGCTAACCTTTATCGTTCTGTTAGCTCACAGCCTGCCCACTGTGCGTGCTGACCGCCATCACTATTAATTAGGAGAAGAATATATGGCGCATCCCAAAGAGGGTTTGATTAGCCCCGGGTATTTCCCTTGTCTTTTCACATTGAGCCCAATAATATCATATGAGAAAATCAATACAGTACAAATTATTTGTTATTACTTTTTCTATTCACTTATTCATATTCTTTTTTCCAAAATACATGCTTTGAAATTTCTGCGCTGAAATTTTGAAGTTTTCTGATGAAGTGTGGTCCTAGCTTTCTTCAAAGTTTTTGTGATCCAAGCTTCAAAGTCACATGGAAATTGTGACATCGACTTTCTCACAATGTGTTGAGGACGAGAATTTGTTGCTTTTTTCAGGCACGTTCTGCCAGGGTTCACACTTGAAGAAGCGCCTTTTATGTGGTTTTTAAATAAGAAGAACCGCCGTTCGTGGTTAGTTTTTGTCTGCACGAACGGCGCCTCGCCTACAATAAAAACGCTGTTGCCAAACCGCGTGCGAACATGAAGAAAACATTGCTGAAGAAGTTTGTTTTCAGGTATTGATTGGTGGCCAAGAAGGAATGCCAGCATTCTGTATGTTATAGCTTGGCCATACACCTCCAAGAGAGGTCTATTGTGACTTGGGCAGGATTCTTGCACGATTTGAGGGCTTTCAAATGAATCCCTAGAAAAGGCGAGTGAAGGCGAGCTGGAGCACGCATTTGCTTCCAAGTGAGCCCTGCTCAACTAAAATTACCGTGCTGAGAAATGAGTTAGGAATATTCGATATCTCTTCTATAGTCCTCTTCTGCCATCCTCAGGTGAAGGTGATGGGCAGAAATAGTCAAAGTTTGGTTTATTGTTCCACCATCGGATGTAGCGCTTGGCTGAATCCCTCACAAAATTATGTAGATTTTTCCCAATGCGAGTAGGATGTATGGAGTAGGATTTTCTCTAGAAAGCGTCACCGAGTGGGTCACATTCCAAGAATGCAGTCAAAGAATTGGTATGACAAAGGCATTTCGGCACCTCGACATTTTTGATGGAGTACAACTGACTGCAGACAGAAAGCAGACGACAGGCGAAATCACAACTCTAAACACTCAACTAGATATATCACAGAAAGGTGCTGCTGACACCTCCTTGCAATTGACATGTAAACTGAATTTCAGGGAAAGAAAATGATATATGGATTGTACGGCAAGTGCGACGGACAGTGAATACGCTAACCATAGGTTCACAAATCCCAGTGAGAACAGATGGGCACATCGCTATCATAGGATCTTCCATTCTTGAGAGCCGATGGAGCCAGATATAGCGCAATCCCTACCCATGATGATAAAAACGCTGAATATTTGGAAACGGGAGGAAGTATTCATCGGGTCACTGCATTCTACTCCAGCATCAGCAATTCTTCAGGCACTACCGACCTACATAGTTTGGTTGTGCTGAAGGTATACCTTGTTTTCAGTACATCATTCTGCATGGGTATTGAAGGGGTACGTGCTCAAAGTTCCAGAGAATCGGATAAGAGGTGGTCTCACACTTCGCTCGTTGTTGTTGGACATGGGCAGGCCCATCGATTAAGCTTATGGTTTTAATCTCTCGAATCAACCTAACAATTTCTAATCGTGACCGACATACGCTCCTTTAACTAAGTTTGTGGATCTAGTGACGAGCTTAATTAGCCTTGACAGTCTAATCGTCATGCTCGAAAGCTGGTAGGAGGTGGGGAAGAAGGTAGAGGTAGCAATAATCATGGCTGGGGGAGTGGTGTCATGTTATGTGGAGCGTATTTTAAATGGATGTTCAACAATAACAGATTTAAAGAGAGATAGAGGATAAAGGTAAAGATAGGGTCTCGGGCGTTTGAGTAATCTCTTCTGATTGTGGCCCACGCATTGCTGTTATCAAACCATACGTGGCGTTTTCAGTGTCGATACCCCTCTGCACGACTTGGGACGGAGGCCCCTCCATATCTTTAGTGGCGCGTTTTTAGCCTGCAAGTTTGCTAAGCAAATGAAAAATCGCGAAGGTGGCAGGCTCTTGTTGCCGTTAGAAGGCATACAATCAAGGTTTCGATTTTCGGGACGCCTCCGAGGAGTGGAATACGGATAACTCTATCGAATCTGCTAGGGATTTCGACGGTGTTTAGTGTGCATATATCTCACACCCCGTTTGTGGCGGAAGTAGTTCCGCCGAGCGTTTTTTAGGTATAGATGGGAAGGGCGAGCATACGCTATGACCTGGATAAAGAGCTGGGAGGTGCCTTCGTGCAACGGAGGGGAGGAGAAAGGAGGAGTGGGGAGGGGAGGGGAGAATGATGAATCCAAAAACGCTTCATGATCATTCCTGTTCCCCGATGACCAATAAGTTGGAGTGGTACAGTACGAATTGTTCTGCTTTTATAGTTCCTAGGGCTTATACTGCAACCACACCTGAGTTCCTATTTGGAGAGTATGAAAAATCTTTTCCAGTTGACGAAGAAAGTTAGCGATTTAACTCCACTAAGGGCGTCATGAGAACAACGTGTCTGTAAAGTAGGTTGACATGAAAAATAATGATGTGGGGTTGTTAAGTTAGCATAACCTAAAAACCATTAGAGAAGTCTTCTCAAATCTAGAGAGTACAGCATTTCAGAGGTACTGGGTTTGGTTTATGGGCCCAGGGAGGAGGCGATTTCCCAGGCATTAGCATCATTGTGGAAAGTCGGCTCTGTAGAAGCTACCGCCTGATTAGTAAGGCCTTCTGGGTTCAAAATCCTTGAGAAAAATTAGCGATGGTGAAAAGCAAAAGGAAAGTAGTCGAAAAAGTATTGTTGGAATCGAATAGCGTCGGCGGACAAAGCTCTCGTTCTCGATCGATATCTACCGTAATCGTTCGTTTTGTTCTGACATATTCTCGCAGTGAATCAGCGTGCTCGCGCGGCTCGATCTGCGCATTGTAGCAGGTGCGAGACGCTGGCGGCTGCCCAGCCAGAATGTCACTCTCCTAGTCACCATGAATAGAAGCAGGGTTTGCTCTGTACCGTTGGAAATATATGGAAGGCTGTATAGTAGACTATGGTTGGCTTATACCGTAGCTCGACACCCGGGATACTGTGGTTTCGCGGTAGGCTCCGCACGTGCTATATGCGAGCTATCTTCCTTATTGGCAGGGATACACGGTCTTCATTTGGTCTTGGAGGTGGTCTTGCTTGTCTGCATTATCCTTTTTTCAGGATTGGAAGCCTTCTGTAACAAAATTTCTGAGGTTAATGAGACATGGATGTAGATTAGTGGTTGTGGCAGTGTTATGGAATGGCATGTGCCGCCGTAACCAAACTTGTGGCTAGCTTTGTGAAACAGTTCTGGATCGAATCCGACAGTGCTCCAAAGCTTCTTTCCTTTCAGTTATCGCTAGTTTCATCATTGAGTTGGAGAGATAGGTCATTGAGTTGTACCTGAACTGTCCCCTTCCCTCCCCACCTCTCCTCCTCGCGCTTCCTTTTATGGACAGAACCGAATTCGAGAGCCTCCTAAAGCGGAAGTGGAAATGTGGTCCATCCTGAAAAGGGGTGGATTGCTTGCGGTCTATATATGCAGAGGTGGAGGAGCTTTTTAGTAGATATGGCATATTGCCATAGTAAATTGAAATAATTTACGGTTGGCTGTTGTAATCTTTAAAAAAAACGTCCAGCGCAAAAATTTGATCTTCTTAACTTGCGAGGCAGCGTCTTATAACGGTGCACTGCAGGCAAAGGGTATTTGACTCGTAGGACTTCATAGTTGCATTCGGCTGCAGAGTTTCCATCTACAGAAATGTTCTAAAGCCACTCAAATGGTGGAGTGCTGATGATGTTTCAAAGGGGTCCCACTCAGTTGTTGTCATCTGAATGTTGTTCAATTTCCCTTCCAAAAACCCTGTTTCGTTCAGCTAATGATAGAACAAATAATCCCTAGCCTAATTAGAATCGTTCTACCCTACCCACGTTACGCTTCAGCAGAACCATTTTGCGGGCCTCCAGAATTTGGAAGGATTGAAGTTGGGAAAATTGCATTGTAGCGACTTCCAGCAGAAGGTAAACTGTAGCTTTAGTCCAGCCAGTGTACTTCCATCCAGTGCCAGGCGTAGTGAAAAATCCTTCACTGAGAGGCTCCCAATTTATGCAGGTTTTTTTGGAGGATTATATGCCTTATGAAATAAGGCCAATGTAAGCTTACAAAAAATACGTTGATAAAAATTTTGCATGAGGATAGTTTGCGTGTACCGGATTTTGATATCGTAAGGTCCAAAAGTGAGATCGCTCCCATTGGCTCGGATCACTACTTGTCGTTATCAATATGGGTTTCTGCGGCTGGGAATGGAACCAAGCTGAGTTGGCCCATTAGAGCTCCACATTTACCAACACTCCACCTGAGCTTACCCATGCTGCAGAACCGGAGTAAAGTTCCGACTCTGAATCGCTCAAAGTGAACTGATGTCTCAGTGGTTTTACCAGCGTAAGCCCCTTCCTAAATGAATGCTTGACCTATATGTTTCACATGCCGTAATTGGAAGTCATCGATGACTTGACAGAAGAAGGGGGTTTAGCAGCAGCGCAGTGTCGTGTCTTGGCGAGTCAGATGACGGCGATTATTCACGCTTTTACCGTTGTGTGTATCTTCCATGCTGGGCCATATTTAGCGGAAGGATTGGCGGCGGCGGTACCTCTACTCATCATCGTATCCACACGATAATCCTCTGCGGACACCCTCCTGACCACTCGCACTCTCTCCGTCGTCGCTCCCAGCAGACGTCTGTACGGTGTGGGCGGCGCAAGGGTGGCCGCCGTTGGATACTGTAGCGCGACTGTGAAGCGTGCGCGATCAATCCATTGGCGATTGTTATCGATATTAGACGCGCGGTCGTTATCGTTGTCGTCGTGCAGAAGTGTGAAGCAGATCCATCGCCGTCGTGGTCATCGTTGTCGTCGTGGTCGCCGCTGTCCTGGTCCCTGAC
>MU890631.1:0-12549 GCA_036418205.1 Ostertagia ostertagi
CTCGAATTGAAACACAAAGTTCCTTTTGATTTGTACTTAACACATTGACGACAACGCGAGTTTTGGCTTTTTTGGCCACGTGGGACCGCGGCGATTTTGCGGGCGCGCTCGCCTCAGGTCGTTCAAGCAGATTTTGAGTGATAAATACACAACTAATGATCAATTCAAAACCAAATCAGTAAATTGTAATGAGCGCAACCTAACCAGGGGTACAGTAGTGGAATTTCGATCGAAAGACATGGAGTAACAATGAAAAAGCGAAATTGGTCAGAACTAGCTGCAATGGACCTCAAAAGCAATTTTACGTTGATTATTCCAATCAAAACACACATATTGTCATCCCTAAGGTTCCTTATCTACTTCTACTACTATTTAAATCTTCACATTAATAAAAAGAAAAAGTAAACGAAAAATTTATTGAAATGAAGATTTCGTATGGTTCAGAAATCCTCCTCTAAATTAAAGTATACGTGACCATTCTAAGGGCCACTATGTTTGTAGCTACGTCAAGGTCTCTTCCATGGAATGAATACAAGAAACTTCTAAAAGAATCAGGCGTGCGCGAAAAAAATGAGTGTAATGGGTGCGGGGGATATATATCCCGCACGGTCCGACATGGCCTGCAATGCGCGGGATATATATCCCCCGCGTTGTCGTCAATGTGTTAAACAGAGATTCCTAGAATTCGTATTAACATGTATTATACAAAACCACATATTTCATACGCCAAGCGCATTTCGAAATTTTCTTATCATCACTATTATTTCACAGCCTGCACGCGAAGCACCACTCTCATCGTCCTACTTTGAACCTCTCCAGTCATTTCCTGCCCTAATGAAATTCGTTCAATGGCAGTATTTTAGCTGCGATTTTACAACAACAAACATGCGATTACTGTACGTAATCATTCATGACTCTAAATAGAAGAACAAATGAGGACTCCCTTAAATTTGAAGGAAAGGGAATTCTCACCTGTAGTGTGAAGAAGGATAGATACCTTGGAAGGATGGAAATGGGTTCAGAGAGATTAAAAAGCAGCGAAGACAATAATTGCGCGCGGATGTGAAAAGAAAGAACCATTGTTCTATGCGTTTTTTGTATGGTATATAAATAAATCTCGAGGGAGTGATAAACCTGTGAAACAGGTAAGGGCTATAAAGTGTTTGGTAATAGATTGTCAAAAACCGCTTGCTCAAGAATTTTGCCAGACTACCGCGAAAGGTGCTTTCTATTCGCACTTTACAAGCCCACCGTTGTCTGTGCACTTTTGACCCCAACATTCCCTTCTACCAGATCGAAATGATTCTTCAACGCAGGCTTGACCTTGACTATTTAACTACGGCTGTTTCCTTCAGTCTCCTTCAGTAAGTTCGCCTTGAAATCCACATCACCTTTCATCATTAACTTAAAATCGTCCCCATTCCCTTGGAACCAAAACTAAAGAGATCTGCCGACTTCCCGGAATGAAATCCTCGCACGGACGAACAGTTACCGAGCATTCGACTATTGGGGTGAGATTCCATCATTAAAGATCAACTCCTAGTCGACAGATATGTATAGGTGCAACAAATTCGTCGGTCTGAGTGATGGAAAAGTTCAAAGTATGAAAACATCAAAATATTGAGACAAGTCTGATTTTGAAACATAAAATAATCATGGACGAAATTTCGAGAATTTCAAAAAAAGTTGGTGAATGGAAAACACAAGTGGGGAAGAAAAGTGATAAAAATTTCAAAATCAAAGACTTGCAACTATTTCAACATGATTACCTGCTGCTCGTAAGCTCGTCCAACTTTTGGATCAAAATCTGCTCCTTCAAAGTCCCCAGTACCGGACAGGCGCCCTGAACTTTCCAAAATAATAATCGAAATATTCAGATCCGCCAGAAGAAACGATAAAAATGATATGGTGAATGCAAACTTGCCGATATGCGCCCCAACATAGGAGAACATTCCAGCTGCTCGACGAAGACATGTTAAACACTCTTTTGCTTCATATTCTTTTACCTGAACGAAGGTATTTTTATGAAAGTAGGCGGATAATGATTAGACAGGGAAGCAAGACCTTACGTCATCTTTGCCAGCAACCCACGCTGCGTGTTTAGAGAGCCACATGGCCATGCAATCTATCAAATTCAAAGCTTCGAACCAGGAGTCTGACATCTCCCTAAATCTCCGGTCTAGAAGTTATTCGAAAAAGCTTCAAAGAAAACTACCAAAACATAGCAGCTCATACAAAATGCATCAATCGTTAACAGTACTTACGTAGCGAAGAGTGCCTAGCATAGAGTGACCCCATTGATACCTCTGCACTGGTGCAAGTTTACTGATGCCTTTCGTCGGGTCGTCCCCTAAGAAAAATCGAATTCAGTGAATAGAATTAACGGAAACAAACTTTCCTGGGAGTTTTTCACAAGACGGTAGATAGAAACTAATAGGCAGATAGAACGAAGTAGGTAGTATCAACCGTTACCATGAAAGCACCCTTACCCCTCGATTTTGCCATTCCAAACTTGTCGGAGTTCATGAGAACATATGTGATACCCTCTGTCGCAGAAATCACTTTAAAGACAAGTTCGAAAATATATAGGGTGGGCGCAAAAGCATTTCAACTCATAAAAAAAATCCAAATCTGCTGGGTAAACTCGGTTCGAATTCTGACTGTAAACAACAACTTTTAATAAGGAGTAATATACGGCATGTACATTAAAGTCTATCCTCTCCAGTGTTAACGGCGCACTCGGTCGCTTGCGGGAGGCATCAACTTGCGTCACGCGGTTGGATGCATTCAAGTTCGTCTCTCACCCTTCCACGAACAGCCAATTGATTCGGGGTATCTGAGTGGCTTTTGCGGGCTTCAGACAGCACTACCTCAGCAAAGCGAATTTGAAATACTACAGCACTATCCTAGCAATATTTAGCAGTGTAGACTACCCAGCCGGTCTACTCGGAAAAGCTTCCCAGTAATAATTTCAAACTGGCCACTGGCACTTCATGGTGTGTGGCAATGTCAGGACACCGGACTTTTCAGGCCTCGGCTAGACCAGATTCGAATAAACGCCTTGCAAAATCATTAGAAAATACTTATATTTAAAACATGAAGATTCACTAGACAGCTAGCAGTGAAAGTCAAACAAAAGCTGAGTAATCACAGGATCTCTATGAATGAAAAGATCAAATCGGAAGCTGAAAACGATCACTTACCAGCTGCGATTGCATTTTTGTCAATTTGCACGAGAAATCCCGCGAAAAGCCGCAGATAATCATTAAAATCCTTATCGACATTCGGAAAGATCATTTCCTGCATTCTTAAAATGATCCAGCAACTTCTCCCTTCGCAGCCGCAGTTCACTGAAAAATGTAAAAAAATTAAACAGCAACAATTAGCAAGGAAAACAAATCAACCGTAACTTGAATGAAGAGTGCAGATGCCAAAATAATAACCCCTGATTAGAACGATCTACTCGTTTGGCATCGAAATTGCCTCTGATTACTGCCTTCACGGACTGCATTCTTATTGGTCTCATATGTGTGATATCCCAACAGCGGATAAAGGCATTAGAACCCATAGATTTTCATATGGATGAATAGGAACACACGAAATGATACGAGTGCAAAGAAAATTCCTTAGCGTCACCAGTCAGTTCCATGTAGTGGAAAACGAGCGCAATCTTAATGAAATTGAAAGGCAAATAAATGAAACCTCCAAACTCCAGTTTTCACTTTTGCCAGCGCGTGTGGGTCGCAAGGACGGATGTGGCTCTTCCGCTTTTCGCAGCGCGAAGCTTCTCCCCTCCGGAAACCCTAACGCTCCCCCTTTGTTCCAGTGTGGATTTGGAGTTACTACGACGCAAAAAGGTTCGCGCTGTGAGAGAGGGTAAATTTCGGCTTTCGTAATAGCGCAACGACAACCCTAGCAACTTGGGTCAGGTTGGGTTTACCAAGTCGCATTTCTGGGACGCATCCCTCTTGATCACTAGGACTGCATTATTGACTGGAGTAGCGCAGAGTTTTGGGGACCCATCCCACAGTGCGAGGCCTGCTGCACCCCGCACCCGTCCGTCGAAAAAGGCTTTGCGCCAGGGCAAACGTCGTACTCGAGAAATGTTCGAGAGGGTTCGTATTTTTCAGGATGGATCATAGGGGTCACACTCGCGAGGGTCAGTGATGAACACGTCGGTGGTATCGAAGCGCAGATAGGAAGAGAGGGTGTAGCGCAGCAGAATGAGGATACGCGAGAGTGACATGACATAAAATATTCTTTGCAGTTTCAGTGGCACCACTCCTCGAAAGCAGTACAAATAATGAGAGTGCTTCTCCGCAAAGAACAGGGCCACATGTACACATGCGCTGCAAAGGCACCTCCTCTATCTACCAAGCGCTCTCTTACAGTCAATACCTCATTGTTAGGGACGCTGCCAAAAAACGATAATAGTGTGGGAAAGACCCTGGGCAAATGAAGATGTTCATTAGGTTTTAAGACCTACGAAATGTGAACTACAATACACCTTTTCAATAGGTCACCATCATATGAACCTTTAAATCGATTTTGTAACTTTAAGTGAAGGTCGGATGCACGGCCTAGACTTAGACGGAATCGGAGATGACAACTGCCCCTCTTCCTATCGATTGCGTTGAAATACCTGCCCCTTTCTTATCGATTGCGTTGAAAAAATGTATTCCAGACACATTCCAAGAGTTGTCCAACGAATTAGTTTGCAATGGTGAAGAAGGAAGCGACCTTTTTGGTGGCCGAAAATCGTCTTCGATAGATCCTCGACGCAAATATCTCCTCAACTAAAAAGTTTGGAAAGAAGCCGAATAGACTTCTAGCGAACCTCCCGCTTTTCAAACCTGTCCTTCTTCTTCCAAGATCTTACGAAATCAGAGAAATATTGCCTTGAAGTGGCAAAACTCGCATGAAAATTTTGCGTCCTCGACGCTGGCTAGACGCAGTTCGAGGGACCCTATCTCTCGAGCGGAAAGATTTTAGAGCAGTATATTCAACACTGGTTGGCGACAAAACAACCGAATTCTATCTAACCCTACCACATACTGCTCATGGGGTAATTGCACCTTTTCAACGGGCATGTAGATTTTCATGGTTTGTAGGGGGTTTCAGCAATCCGACCCAGCATCAATCGTGCCGCAACTGCCGGTGAATCAGCCGTCGTTCTCTAAACTCACACTGCTTGGGAGAGGGGGCATATAAAAACCCCGATTTGAGGGAAAGGAGGTCGTTACTGCAGGACCACGTCCTCGACACGATTTTCACCGTTCATGTTTCGCGCTCCGAAGAGCTTAAAGCCGCTGTTTGTCCTAGCGAGCCACACCCCGCACTGCTGTGGAACCGCATCAGGTCTTTTTCATAAGCAGTTTTTCAAATGAAACTCCCACATTCAAGGACAAAGTGCTTGGAATAACATGACCAATTCATGTCATATTGACAGTGAGCTGTGAATTCCCCAGTGAATCCCCACACGCACATAACCAGTGCGAGCTCGTCCAGTATAAAGCATTCCAGGTACGTCAAATTCCATCAGACGTCATAGATGACGCAGCAATGGTTGGGACGAACACGCACAACGAGTAGTTTTGCAACTATGTACTTTCAGAGCTTTTCTGATTGTTACCTCAATGAGCCTTGATCTCAACACCCGCCCAAGAACAACTGTGACCCAGGGTGTTTAGCGCGGCAACTGCTTGCCGCACGTTGTTATGAGAACAATCACTGTTGTGTTTACGTAAAACCAACTCAGAAAATGTCGTTTTGTAAAGAATCGTTAAAATGGAAACAAATTTAAATAATCCAACGGAACGAACCTGCATATTTTTCCAGATGCTTCAGAGGTGAGGATTCCTTTCAATTCGAATTTCACAAAACCAGTAGGTTTCATAGGATTACGGTGAAACCAATGCGCCATTACTCTGCACGCAAAAAACGAAGATGCTGAAAACGTATGGTGTGCGAACAAAATCTATGTACAAGAACACATGGAGAAACCAAAATCGCGTAGAAATAGAATAGGAAAGCAACACACACAGAAGTGACTCAAAACGAACAGAATGAGTCATGACAGCACAACGACTCGAAATTTATTTTCTGTGCCTCTTTCGCGAATGGTCAGAGCACAGACGAATGAAGGACAGCGTTGACTAAGGGGAAGGAAATATCCAAGTCCGGACGGGTGTCGGTTAATCAACCGTCACATTTAACATATTATTCGTAGCAGCAATGGTATACTATTTCGGCTGGAAAGCCAAGAGAGGTCCTTTAGCTGTGGTGAAGTTTGTTTGTGTACGATCGTATAGATTGGCCAAGCCAACAAAAATGTATTGATAAGAAACCTGGCATATTTTATGAAATGTTTACATGGGCGCAAAGTTACGTAGTTGGGTGACACACATTTATTCTACGCCAAAAAAGTGACGCGTGCAGTCACAGGGCAAACACGTCACGACACGTCACGTCGTGTGGGTGTGTGTCTGTCCTCCTCGTCAGATTAGGTCAGAACTAGGACCCTCTAGCTTGGTTGTAGCAGGCCTAAGCCTCAGTTCAAGTCGGTGGTAACTCGGAGGCGGATGGGAACCACGCGGAGGGGCGGCGTTCTGTTCGTGAGCACCTCTGAGACTTAGTCTGCGGTAAAACTGTGTTTCCAAACTGCTATGACTAAGTCAGAGGTGCGGACGAACATAGCGTTGTACCGCTGCGTGGTCCTCTCAAAACCAAAATAGCACCATCAAGCATAACTCTAGGGTGTGGCTTGCTAGAACAGAAAGCGACTTTTCGCGGTAGCATCGCGAATATTTTTCGTTGCGGGAGGACCAGGTCCACTCGTGATCAGAGGCGGGTCTTCCGTAGCGAAACTTCCGCACTGCGGAACGTGAGAAAACCGCTTCCCCTCTTAGCGGACCACACTCATAACCCTAGGCTCAACTGTGCCTAGGTCCAAGCCTGACCTTATCTTTCTACCTGTGACAACGGTCATTGGCTGAAAGGCGAAGACGAGTTCACGTGATCGGTGGAGGAGCATCTTTAGATAGGAATACGTCGAGGAACGGCGCCTCGTGACCAGAGTTAATCCCACGTTGTGCAAAGAACAAGGAGGAGGGGGTTGTATTTGGTCAGCGGAAGGGGAGGGGGTCGTAACTTCAAGTACCATACACAAAATTTGAAGATGCCAAGGCATGGCAAAGTGGCAAAGGAGGATAGACTTCCAATATCACTGCGACTACGCACCAAAGACGGCTGAATGGTGCATCCCAGGAGATTTCTTGCTAAAATACGTCTCAAGTACGCACTATTCGTGAAGTCCTCCATTAAGCACCCGGTTCGATCATACCATGTAGTCCTGATTCTGCTGAGGGAATACTGACATTTGTATATTTTCCTCAGACTGATGAGTTATAAAGTCTCGAGGGGAGCCATAGTCAGAACATCGCCAATAAACTGGAACGACTCCATTTCAATCCCTTACCCGTGAATCTGTATCTCTCCGATGAGAATTGGAAAAGGGGTTAATATGAGTTCTGACAACCCATTGCTTGAGACAGAGGGAGAGCAATTCAGAAAATATAGAAGTGTGAAAATGTGAGCTTCCCGTTGCACTGAGCTCATGTTTGAATTCCATCGAGACGAGACACATCCGTCGTTTTTTCACAACATCAAGCGGTCGTCGAAAGTGAGAGCAGCATCATCAAGAAAGCTCGGATTCATTTACATGCATTTCCTATGAAGCTGAGCTCAAGTGCTTTAGCCCCTTATTTCGTTCGTATGTCCTGGATTTAAGTTAGATTAAACAGATTAGAATGAAGGTCGAAGAAGGAGTAATTCACCTAGTTGAGGGACCCGCGGACCTCCTAAGGGTGCGGACTGAAGCGCAATTGGCACCGAAGGAGTTGACCTCGGCGACCTATTAAGGCTCAATCTTGGCGCGGTGGGCCAGTGCACGCCCACCGATCATCTGATCACTCGCCGCAGGAGCGATGATAGTCGCATCAATGCGCAAATCAACGAGTAAGGAAGAGGTCCCATTTCTCGGGTATCCTGCCGTTCCACATGGTTTTTCCTTGTACCACTCACAATCGCTGAGTTAATTTTTGAAACTGGTTGCCTTTCCAGCGTGAATCGTCTTCAAAAGGTCCAGGATAAAGCTGGTGTGTAAGAGCGTTCAATGATGAGGGTGGAGGTGCGGTGGCCGCAAGGTTGGAAGACCGAAAAGAAACACTGAAAACACTTTCATAGGAGTGATGGGTATGGGCAAAACTGTTCGCCTGGCAAGCAGAGATGTAGACTCGATTTCTGTCCGGGTGAAGAACTTCGCTCACTCAACACAGACCTGTGAAACTTTTAACTGACTGGCGACGGAAAAACGAACGAAGTAAGTCAAAATTGAGAACACTCAAATCATGGACTCCTTGTGAGGCTGCTTTTGGAAAAATGAACCAGCGAACTAGCATAGCGACAGAACTAGCGCGCAGAGGAGCGGGAATACGCGAAAGAATACGCGTACGAGAGGGCCAGATACACGATCGCTTACATGGTGTGTGCGAAAAAAGTACCACTCAAGACCATTATTTTCTTTGACTATGATTGGTATACATGCGTGGTACAACCCGTAGTCAAAGGTATTAGGATATAAGTGCTTTGACCAACTTCTTTTGAGAAAGGATGCGCCTATGAAGACCTAATAATGACGGGAGAAAAGTTCCTCATTTTTGCTGTGAAGGCAATTTTTCACACAGTACTGCGAGCTTATCCTGGATGATTTATCAAAGCTGTTCCATTTGATTTGGCGATAGAGACAATGGTGAATGAATGTTTATTCCTCATCACATTCTCTTTTATACGGCTCTTATCGTCCTTCCATGATCCTTCTTCATCTTCTTCCTCCGCACGTTGCCATTCCCATCCTTTCATTCAACCTACTGTTACCTAACCTTCCTAACGGCCTACCCCACAACAGTTCCTAGCGTAGTTCGATTTACAATGTTCGTAGCTTCAGAGAAATGGCATTCTCAGGACTTTCCCACATAATCTTCGTATTTAGTTTTTTCGCATCAGTGGTTTATCTGCTTAATTTATCGTATCAGCTCTAAATGAAGTCAAACGTTAATGAGAAAAAAAAATTTTTTGCGGATATTAGCTAAAGGGGGGGGGGGTCAGATGAAAATCAGGACGTAGAACCTCCCCCAATTTCACGCTCAACGTCTTGAAAACACCCCCCCCCCCCCCCCCCCCCCCCCCCCCCCCCCCCCCCCCCCCCCCCCCCCCCCCCCCCCCCCCCCCCCCCCCCCCCCCCCCCCCCCCCGCAAAAGTCATGGTTAGGTAACAGGTTTAAGCGCCTCCCAACACATTAACTCTTGATTAGCTCTATAGCTAGATCATTATCGAAAAATCGATTTTAATTACGAATTAGAGAGATAACTGTAAAGCTAATTCGGAATTAAGCAGAGAAAAAAAAGCACGGGGTTGAGGAGACGCAGACGCCACGTTGACCCTCGAGTAAAAAGTACTCCGAAGGACTTTTTACTGGAGGGTTAACGTGGCAAACGTGGCATCTGCGTCCTCCTCATTCCCACGCTCTTTTTTTTTCTCTGACCAGCTCCACTAAGTAGGAATTAAAAATGCAGCTGCAATCGCATAATCCACAGATGCTTTTGTGACCTTTTTTCTGAAATATTCGTTCGTTTCCTCATGTTTCGTTGTTCTGTGATCATAAAATAGAGTAGGAAGCTCGCGTTTGATTTAAGATCGATTCGCGATTGTCTTATTCTTTATTCTATGCAAGGGCCTTCGATCACCACCTTTAACTGCGAATTAAGGGTAGTTTACTACCGTCGCTGGAGTTCAGTGACAACATTACCGAGCTCAAAAGCGAGAATGGAATATTTTGACGATGACAGAGATTTTTCTTCAGAAGAAGCTTGACAACATGTGAGGGCCAGGAACTGCGACTCGCCAAGCGCTTCTGCAAATGATTCAATTGCAAGGTTCCACGGCTCGAATTCGGTCTAGACCGATTGGTGAGCAGACCTTTTTTGAAAAAAAGTGAATATCAGTCCTAATTTTTGTTGAAACAGCTGTTGTTGCTTGTTGCAAGACCCGTATCTGTATGTTCCGGTGATCGAATGTATTATGCACTATGCTTCCTTGCCTAGGCCAACCAAATCTCTACTTCTGAAACAAATCAGGAAACGACGTCAGCGGACAGTACGTTTATAGCCAGTCAATTTTAACCTTGTTGGAGTGGGCTGAGCTATGAAGGGATTGGCAAACAGAAAGGAAAAGAGAACAATGTAAGTATGCTATAAGCAATTTGAATTTTGAAAAATATTCTGAAACGGCGATAGAAGTGACGCAGCTGGAAAGTAGCGGAGATAATCGCGAATGATATTCAAACGTTTTTGAAAAGAAGCTCCAAGCGAACCCAGGATCTCTTTGCATTTTGGAAGCGTGGCACAACCCTTTTTAAACGTAATGCCGAAACATGGCTAGCCACTTCGAATCTTCCCGTATCGGTGCATCCTTTTTTTCTGAAACGTTTTGGAAAACTTTGCCCACATATTGATACTTGTAATTTTTTCAATTGCGTTATTTTTGAGGTGTGAAGCTGCTTAGTTCGGAGCAGTTTTAATCGGATAATTTCCCACTTGATAAACTCCCACAATCGCGTGGATGTGTACCTATTCCCGTCCAGCTGTTTCCAAAATCTGGTCTATTTCTAGATCTGATGCGGCTCCTTCTGTGGTGGATTCTGAAGACTTACGTCGGGCTTGTCGAACTGAATAATAGCCAGAATATCAACTAGAAACTGCCACGCGGGACTGACTTCGTGGAGTCGCTGAATATCTCCACAGACTGCTGAATTTGTTCAGATTTGAAACAGCGAGAATACCATTAACACCGATATGGCCCGGGTGGTCCACCGACAAGAACAACCTCAAACTTGGGTAATTAAACTTCATTCAAGCTTCAAATGTGACGAAACATCATAAACATGTTACTCGCAAAACAACAACGCTTCTGAGGCAACTTAGGAATAACCGGCAACATTTCAGAGGTAAAAATCAACAAAGTCATGGTGATAGAGAACAGTGTAGCAATCGAAACAGCAATAGACAATGATGTGACAATCGAATGAGGAATTTAGACGATGTGGTCATCGAATTAAACGATGTGACAATCGAATGAAAAGTAACTATCAGTGGAATGGCAAAATAGCATCTTCGCAAATGAGTACTGCGAGAATGAAATGACAAAGTGACATCGTGAAAAACCCAACGAGCATTGAAGTAACTATGAATGAAATGCGGATGAGTGAGGAAAACACAAACGAGTGTTGTACTGAGAAAAACACAAAGGAATACTGCAACTGTGAGATGCGAATGAATGAGAAACGCAAACGAGAACTGTGACTGTAAATAAACTGAAATGTGAATGAATACTGCGACTGTGAGATGCGAACGAATGAGAGAGTCACAAACAAATACTGCTACTGTAGACTGAGAGTGGACTGAGAAGCGCGAACAGGGGACTTCCGAGGAAAATTAGGCCCATTCGAATACTGCGTATCGTAGATAAATTTTCTGCGCGTCGACTATGCGCTCTTCGTCCTTAGATCACAAAAGTCAATGTAGTCGATATCGGTGCGATCGAGCACACCTTCTTTGGATACCTACATAAGCCGAAACTCGTACATCCCGGGACAGAAAAACGATTGACCACGGAACAGTTCTGTTAGGCCTTTTACGCCGTCCATGCTACTTTGTTTGCTAAACCGCGTACGCTCTCTGCCTTAACTCTCTGTCAGATTCTGGCGTGAATAAGAACAACATCTTTGTTTCCTCATATTTAACGATCTCCATGTGGTTCTCAGACAGTCGAGCTGGTTTCGTGCTCTTTTCAGTTGAGAACTCGATAGTAGTTTGTTTTTTTATCCACTGGCTTTCGCGCTTTCGCTATCGCTCGCATTCAGAAGTAGAGGATACCGCAAGAGTGCTGACAATGAGATACGTGCAAAACATCTAACTCTGCTGCAAATTGAACCCAGAATTTATGCTAACCAGGGAAAAGTTAACAGATCAAACCACTTTCCGAACTGTAATATCTGCTTAATCGTTCAGTATTCACGGTCCAGTGCCAATGTCGCGAAGCCATACGTAGTATGTATAATCGCTAATCAGCTCGTAAACAGTCCTTTGAAAGCTGTACTGTCGCGAATGAGCGGTTGACTTAACCCTTTCGGACCTGAATTTTTCCCCGTGGAGAAATTTTTCTTCTAGCTATTACTTGTGAGCATATAGGTATCATTATGGCGAAATTTGGAAGCTATTCGATCACAAACAAAGAAACTAAGAAGCTTTGAAAATTGGCCCACCTTCTTAGTTTTTAAGCTTATGTCGAAACAATTCGAAATTTCATAGTTATGCCGAAAAAGTTTATAATCTTGCATAACATTATAACCCATAATTTTGATTTAGGAATGGATCTACTTCAAGTATTTTAAGAAAAAGTGACACTTACTTGGCCGGTTGCGGGATCAGCATA
>MU890644.1:0-14421 GCA_036418205.1 Ostertagia ostertagi
ATTTTGAATAAACGTGAGAACGTGACCTGAAGGCAGCGCGCGCGATAAGCCTAAACTATTGGAATGTGAGAGTAGAGGTACCTAATGGTGCGTTTGTGAAAAAAAACCAGAGAGATGATGAACAATCCAAGACGCGAAACCTTTTTTGCATGCTGATTTTGGAAAGGGCGGACTTGATCGCTGGTACAGAGGTAGTTTGGGTGAAGTTGAGCACTGGCATGGTGCCAATTTGGTTCATGGGCAGTTGCCGTCTCGACGACCGGTGGAACAGTGCTGTAGCAAAGAAATCCGAATGATGGCGGTGACGGTTTCATTGAAGACGCGTAATCGTTATCCTCCTCAAGCGTGAAGTCGGTGAACGCGTTTGAGAAGCGGAAGGGCTTTTCAGGCAGATTCGCGCCTTTTCACGCCGTTTGTGGCGCCCTGTTGCCTAATCGCACTCTTAATCAATACTGCAAATTGGCTCTCTTTCTCTTTCAAGATCATCACTTTTCTGGCGATTTCTCTTTGAAGGGACTTGAGCTCAGTCAGCTATCTCCTCCTTTCATAGAGGATCTCGCATACTTTTTGTGCGCAAATAGTAATTTTGCAGATGTGAGATTTCAAAAGTTTTCTCAGTTCCAACCGTTCTAGTGTGCCTCCGGGAACACCGTCACCTTCCAAAGGAGTATTGGCCTGTGAAGTGCTTTGAATTTAGATGGTTCATCCCATGAGGCGGTCATGTTGTTAGAAGGGACATTGAAGTAAGTGAGCTGCTATAGAATTTGTGCTAAGCCTTCGGGAGGGAAGGGATTCTGGGAGAGGACATGAGCAACCTTTGCTCTCCCTGACGTTTCTCCCCTCTCCTGGTCTCAGTGCTAGTGTCACCGACCGGCGGTTTTTGAATGCCCTGCACTCTAGGGACATGAGCGCCGGTTTTCCCGTGAGGGCGGAAAATTGCAAGGCATTTGAAGATGGCAATGGCTAATCGATTTAGTTCATTTTGTAATGAGCAGAATCTGAATATGATGTTCTGGAATGCACAGTTCATGCAAAAGAGTTCACGGACCTGGGCTGTTGGCCTACACTATCAGATATCAAGAACTTCGAAAAAGAAGTATTAAATTGTTCTGTCAGTAGAATGGTTATGTAGAGCGGGCAGCTCGTTCTCTCGTGAGGAGGTTCTAACTTCTTCGTTTTGGCTGCGCGCGAATACTTCGAATTGGGTTTCCTTCTTGATTTTAACACAGCTAAATACCTCTTTCATAATCTTCTTTTAAGCGATTGATGAACATTAATGACCAAACTCACGTAATGTTAACAAGTCACGGAATGTTTTTTCGACCAGCGAATGTCGCAGAAATTCGGATTCAATTAGGGAATCGTGCCATCAACCTTAATGCCAGGTACATTCGCCTATCTATCAGCCAAATTCGGTCATGTTGCCCCCACATGCACCCTTTACACTAGAGTGATGACTCACCTAGAAGACAATGAGTCTGACCCTCTAGTTCGCGATTTTCTGTCCCCCTGATCATGCACTTAGTGTTTGAAGATTTCTGTTATTGGGTACCTGTGTTTTACGCCGCAGTTCGCGTTGCCTCCCCGCTAGGAGCTAAGATGTGAACCAAAGTCGAAACCCAATGTGCGAGGTTATTGCTCTTGATTTAATTGTTGGATTGATTGGGTATCATGTGCAGATAGCCGCTTTGCTATATGCGGACAAGCATCGCGAATGCCATCGTGAATCAGCTCCTGATGTTGGCAGCAGCAGTCGAAGGAACCGACCTAACCTCTCAAAGTTTCCCCCAAATGATCGCTTTACCTCATCTTCAATCACAACGCCTCGTTTGGCAAGAAATTGGCTGGAAATAATACCATATCCATCGTGTAGCACTAACATTACTTTATCGGACTATCCCCTACAGGCCGGTTACAGACTGCGAATCCAGCGATTCGCTAGTAGCGCCGCGGAGTCGCTGATAACGAATTACTGGATTCGTAATGTCTGACACCGGCTTAGCAACGCCTTGAAGCCCCTTCTTCGAACCCCCAGCTGTACTCATTCAGAGAGGAAACCCAAAACTTCCCTGGCAAATGATGCATATCAGTGTTTGTGTGTTTAAAACATGAAGAGATGGAAGCGTCAAAATTCGGACTGAAATTATGGGACAACTCAATAGGATACGCATTTGGCTTGCCACCAAAAAACTTGTGATGAGGCTGAACCACCCGTCGAGCAAACAGGAGGTTCTCTCCAATGTAACTAACGCTATTTTTCTATCAGCACGCTCCCCTCCCTCCCCTCCCCCCCCCCCCCCTTCCGCGCACTTCTTTTCTGAGGAGTGGCAGGGCAGTTGGTTGCGCGTAGGAGTACCAGAGTGCCATACCATAGAAGATCCGAATGTAGTGTGGGTCTGGGCAATTGTCAGGAATCTATTTCAGGGTGACAGGATGGAGATCGTAAGGGCTCCCTATTCGCCCAACGGTAGGCCTGCCTTTGAGACTTGAGCAAGTGTCTACACCCAGGCAAGGTTGGCACCAGTCATGTGTTTCTGGTAAACGAAGGGCTCAGGCAGCCTGGCTGGGTTCCAGAAAGCGAAAGTTTGCTTTGGTGTTCTTGGGCGACAGGCACTCCATCCGTCCCGTGCTATTCCAAAGTAATCTATCCCATGAAAGCTCCTTGATGCTTTACTTTGTTTGCCCGTGTGCTATTTTTGGAACGCCAGCTCTGACGTAACAGTATGCAATTAATCATGCGAAAGGGCCTCCACGACATTTAGTACATGTTATACTGCAGCTAAAAAACCTTCGACAGCTGCTCGATGTTTTTGCTGCAGCAATTTGTTACCCATTTAAAATTACTTTAACCTCAATGCTGAGTAGCGAATATATCATTCCAGAGTAACGAAACATTTTTTGACGTTATCAACCTTGTTCTTTGAGCAATAACAAGGCTTGTAAACAAGCTTATAGTAATTGGACTGTCCAGCCGGAAGAGCAAAAAAGGACGTGGTTGCAGGAATTGCAGTATGATTTGGGTGCTCTGGAGGGCAATAATTAACCCATGGCAGGTGCTTTCCTCTAGTGCCTTTTCGAAGCGTTCTTAGGACAGTTTCCACATGAAGAAGAGGTTGTTATTTGCTCTGAACGTGAGGTGCTGTGTGATTTGCTGACTATTGCCAGAGCTGAGTGGAAATCAAGAGCGTATCAACCGTCGTTTTTAAGGGGTGGGGGGGGGTCGTGTTAGGATTTGGTGAAGGTCAAAATGTGGAAGTAGTGTCATTTTTCTGGAAGTTTAAAGATTCGTGGTTGCGGGAGAGGGACTGATTTTTAGCGGGTTTTCCGATAATTTTACATGAAGTGATCAAAATCAGAGGCTTTGATTAGGTAATACCCCCTCCCCCTCCTCTACCTCCTTCCCCTCACCCGGTCGACGGCCGTTCTGGAGGTAAAGTGGGCGCCGCTGGGTTGGGCTGTAACTGCTGATCTCAAAGTCTCAGAATCGGGTACTATAGAAGCAGTCATGGCGGTAACGATGGTGATCAGGAATGGGGAAGGGGTTCGTATTGGCGGACTTGGGGACCATCTTAAGCTGAAGGTGATGAGAGGTCGTATCGACACCCCTTAAAAAAGGAAATCTAAGAAATCCGTGGCTTTTTTGTTCAATTAATAATTGATAACTACGTTTCCCCTACCAAAATACTTGTCCGTTTTCATGATCTTTTATAATATCGCACCTGGAACTGTCACTTTTTGGCACCCTTTTCACTAACCGCCGTTGAAACGTTGGAAGTGACAGGTGTCAACGATCCCTCTCAAGAGTTGCCCAAGTGCAAGAAGCTTGAAATGCTGCAATGGATGGTACTAGAATTTGATCGACTTCCCCGGCATCAGGCACACTGTTCAATCTGTGTGGCTTCGAAGCAAGGGGTAGTTCACGATGTCCTCCAAAGTCGTCCGAAGGAGGCAGGTGTCGCCCTCAAGCCCAGTGTCTCACTGACCGTTTTCCTTCCATTCTCTTCTGTCGTCCTTTCGTATTTCTTTTTTTCAATCACTATGGAACTTTTTTGTACCTACTGTTTCATGTCCAATCTCATGTTTACCACGTTCTGTTGGCGCTGCCTCTTTCGGCCTTATTCATTTGCTTTCCATATACTTAGCATAT
Source organism: Ostertagia ostertagi (assembly GCA_036418205.1). Taxonomy (NCBI): domain Eukaryota; kingdom Metazoa; phylum Nematoda; class Chromadorea; order Rhabditida; family Trichostrongylidae; genus Ostertagia; species Ostertagia ostertagi. Next base: position 4,148 of record MU890644.1, read on the forward strand.
TCATATCTGAACATAATAATAATTTTTCCCTCTTCTGAATACCACTTTGTTAGTAGTACAGCAGTACCCAGCTCTCAGCCCATTTGAGGCTGCTGATATTCCGTAGGCATGACTTTTCTATATCGGCTGCTAATTAAGAATCCATGGAGCTATTTTGAGCCGAGCTTTGAGAATTTATCGCATTGGCCGTCGCTCTGTGGGACAGAAGTCGATTAGATGACGTTATCGCATGCATTCTGAAGACGACGGTCGCTCAGACGATGACGCAGCTTTTCTCAATACAATGGGATGTAATTACATTTGAAATGCAGGACTATTTATTGGGCTACAAAGCGAGGGATAGTGGCAGCGTTTTTGCTGACTTCGAGCTGTGAATATCTTACGGTAGTGGAGTTCTGACAAAAAACCAACAAAAGCTTCGTTTTCTGCAGTAAAGGATTGACGCGTTGGCTAATATTGAGTTTCTGCGCGCATGCACGGAGGCAGTCAATATGAAAAGTATGTAGGCAGCAGAAAGAAAACAATGGATTTGTACCCATTCCTTGGAATGCGCCATATATTCGACCTCAACTCGGGATCGTAAACTCTTTTGAATGACTACTTAGCCTGGTTATAATCAGAGGCGGCCAAAAACATCCGGGTTGGTCCACTAATATCCCTGAATAACTTTGGCACTATTTGAAGGCGGTGCTTAAAGTGTTGTGCAGCTTTGACTGTCAAATTGCTGAAAAATATTTTCAATTTTCCTTACTTTGAAATAAACCGAACATAAACAGTGGTCCTGCAGCCCTTGGGCTGTGATGGTAAATTGATGGGACCTTGTGAATCTCTGTGGTGTTCTGAAGAAAAGCTATCCATTTCGGTAGAAGGCATGCTATTACAATTCAGAAAAAAATTCATTGAATATGGAGGGGGCTCATGTAAAGAATTTTCGGCCAATGTGTGTGCCCGAGGTGTTTCCCTTCTCGAGCCGATACTGCTTCGTGCCGCATCTCTCATGGACAAACATCGTCTTTTCGTCCTGAAAGCCAACCATGCACTAAGGCTCGCTCAGCTCATATTTATACTCGTTTTCGTTGTAGAATGAATTGATTTTGTTCAAGAGGATTAGGTGCAGAGAAAAGGGTGTAAGCAGTCAGAATCAGTCGTATCATATGGCCCCCGAGGCACATAAGAGGGAAGGGGTGATACGGCTCGACAAGAGGAGTAGTACGCTTCCTTTTCGCCACTCTATCTTGTTAGTGGGGAAGATGGGAAAAACAGATCAAAGAGCAAAGCAATCCATGAAGTATAGCAAAGTTATTCGTGTACTATTCTTCCTGTTCAATCAAATGTTTTGCTTTAGCCTCGTTCGGAGGTCAATTTTCTTGCGTGGTTTCCAATGCATATTTTTCCTATATTTTCTGCAAATGGAGCCGTTACCGGTGAATTGCTCGGTACAGTATCCAAGTCTCCATTTAAAACAGAACAACAAACATTTCCGCTTTCTGATCAGTTCCATTTAACATAAAAGTTAGAAAGTGTGCGCATCAAGAAGCAAAGCAAGTGAACTTTCAAACAAAGTCCTTTCAAACAAAGTCAAAAACATAAACTTTCATGGATAAACAAAGTTATTGAATGAGCAGCTTCAGGAAGGCCAGATTCTCGACCCTCAGCTATCGCTATCAGCAGGGCGGAGAGAGCTTCGCGAGAGGGAAACTATGGCGATTGTGTTCGTCCAATGAGATTTTGTCACGGGCGAAAGCGCTCGTAGCCACCCATCATTACACAGCGAGCTACAGTGAAGATATATTTTATTTGAAATAAAGCGTCGTCTCCCGTCAGTTGTTAGCTGGCCTTACCTTGGGAAGTGTTTCTCAAGATGAAAAAGACTCGAAAGAGATTAAATTCACATCGAAGGCACAAATTAGCATACTTATTCGAATGAGAATGGCCGAAAACTGTAACTTTGCCCATATGAATAAATCACAATGAAACCCAGAAGTTCGACAGGCTTTCCCGGGTACTTTTTGCTTTTTTGGAAAACCATGACATCCATCTATTCTCGGAAGTAGATTATTTCTGGTAGAAAGGTGCCATGCCAAATCGCTTTGGTCGCGTTGTGAAAGCGATGGATTGGTCGTGAGCCTCGCTGCGTGTGTACACATCAGATAGTCCTAATGCGCTATTGTGATGACCCGTGAAAATAACATCTACCTCTCGTTATACGACGGGATTTTATTTCAGTGTTTTTTTAGGCAATGGTCGGGGAAGCTATTCCTAATCGCGTATTCTACGAATCAACTTCCCTCCCGCTAGAAAATTCCGAGCCTCCAGGATTGCTCATCTGACATAGACTTTTGTATCTAGGAGACATTGGATAGAGTCGTGTTTCAGACCCCCTAAGCACTGCATAAGCTAAATACACATTTAAGGGCCTAGAGCTTTTTGGAGACTGTCTCAAACGTCTCTTTCTTGTAGACCTCGGCATGTCATTGTAAGTTGATAAGGTCGCTAGAGTTGATGAGCGCCTCGGTGGGTGTAGAGCGTAAAGCCTAAAGCTTTGAAATACTTCATGCACTGAAAACGATGACTCAGTCAAACGGTTTACTTTCTCAGGCCTACATGTGCTGCCTTCCAGAGGACCTTGAACATCCTCGTTGAGCTCCAAGTTTGGATACGACAGTATGTCGCTTGTATGTAGGGCTAATCAGCTAGTCAGTATCGTGCTGTCCGAGTATTGCTCACGAATAGGTGTGTGGCCTCCTGCTTCTGTTGTCGACTTGATGCCCACTTTATTTCGTGAGATCTATTTAATCGGAATAGACTCTGCTCGAATCGGTATAGCCAACTTCATTAGGTGACCGGTTCACTGGATCTTTGGAACCTTAGCGATCTTTGTGGTCGTAGATCGCTGAATTGGACGGGTTGTGCTTCTGGTTCACACAATTGATGAAAGTGAAGCTACTGTACTTTTAGTCTTGTGTTTCAACTGAAGCTTGCTAGCCCAAAGGGATGCAAGCTATTGTTTCAGCACAATGGAGAACTCCACAAGTCAATCAACATCGAATGCTCTTTAACGGAGGTTTTGTTTCAGAGGGATCCATTTGAAGATCAATCTGTGGAAAGTTCGAGAATGTCAATTATATTAAGTTCAAGAAATTAAATTTTAGAAACTTTGTAAAATTGAAATTTCATTTTGGGATTCGTTGTATGTATTACTTGCCACGCTTCACATGTTATCACATGTTGCTCACCCCCTTGTGCAGCGCTTAAAGGACGAATTCACGCTGGGAAGGCAACCCATTTCAAATTAACTCAGGGATGGTGATTGGTACACGAAGAAGAGGAAGAACCATGAGAAACGGCCCAGAACCCGAGAAATGGGACCCCTTCCTTCCCCGCTGATTTGCGCATTGATGCGACCCTCCTCAACATCACGCTCTCTCTGCTATCTAATCAATCCCACGTATAGATCTGCGGCGAGTGATCAGCTGGTCGGTGGGCGGAGATCGCCAGACCCGCCAACTTTGAGGCATAATAGGTCGCCGAGGTCAAATTTTTCGATGCGAATTGCGCATCAGTTCGCACCCTCAGGAGGTCCGTGGGTTACTCAACTAGGTGAATTACTTCTTCCTCGACCTCCATTCTAATCGTAAAATCCTCCTTTAAAGAAAAACTTCGTATAAGGAACCTAAGCAGACAGTGGAATTGCGCACTCCAAGAGGGCTCGGAGGAGAGGAGTAGGGGTTAAAGCAAGTGATTTTTTTCCTGATTGTTTGTGTTATCAAAAGGCATCCACAGCGTGCATTACTTTTGTCGAAAACGCCTTGAATCTCACCGTCAAGTACTATAGTTGCGGCTGAATCACTGCAGTCGTTAGGCAGTTTTTTATGACAAGTTTCCCTTCGAAAACGATCAGCATGGAACCGTGCACTGGTTTCTGTGCGTAATTGTGTCGCATTTCGGTTAACCATCATTTTGAAAAACTTTCTTTGCATTTTTTCTATTTCCCACTGATGGAAATGGTATCCAAATATTAGGTTGTCCCATAAGTTCGTGCGTATTTCTTGGATTTCACGCCACAAGGCTCCTTCAGCAAATTCTAATTATGTCTATGTCCACGCAGATTTCACAGAGGACACAACTTGTAGTAACTTCTGACAGAATCATGCATACCCTAGTCACTTTCTTCAAGTTCGAAATGAGAAAAGAAAAGAGCAATGGTTTTCGTCGGTCTACTCAAGTAGCTCTACTGAGCCACAAAGCGATTGAAGCCGAAAGCGACGCCCGCATTGCGAACATCTCCCTGTCACTGCCACCCATGAGGTACCAAAATATGTAGATGGCTCTTTTTTGCTCAGGGGACTACATCCGGTAGAAAAACTCTTGTTCAGGGAGACCATCGTGCGATATGGAAGCCTGCCGCTTTCCCTCGTGGGAGCTAATCCAGCTCACGGGTAACCTAGCGATATGGTCGCTCCATCCTGCTGTTTTAGATGCAGACACGTACGACCCTTTCACGAAGAAGCGAGAACCTCTATGAAGAATTGACCACCGATGACAGGAGTGCGCACGCACTCCGTCCATAATTTGGTTCCTACTCCACCCGTACGCCCTGGTTGAACAAAGCCACTACTGCAGTTGAGAAGCTCAGGTTTCATGATAACCACACCTAGAATCCTCAGGGACTGGATCGAACAGAAGAGGGTGAAAAGTGAAGAAATTCACCACAAGGTCGTGCTCGCCTCTTTTGGAGCATTCTCGAGTAAGAGACATCTCCCTCATTATAGCTATGCAATTCACTCAAGTGTAGGGAGATCAACGGCAGAGACTCACGGTGAAACCCCAACAAATGTCGTTAAAACTCGAAAAAGTGTGTACGCTCCACGAACACCCGAGGCCACACATTTCGATAATGAAGCGATTCTGAATATCGAAGCCCAGCTGAAAAGGCCTACCACATCCATCGACACCTCAAAATCGTATAACTGGCCTTTCCACGGCTCCATACTGCCAGCCTTTCGAGAGTATAAGTAAGGGCCAAAGTATACGCACGAACTTTTGGGACAATCTAGTAATTCGTGCATCACGATTCCACCGTTGTGCGTGACCTTGTTGAAAATGGTGACGATGACATTAAATGCGGTTTTTCACCACTAGAAAGTGTACCACTACAAAAAGGAGCATATTTGTGAGTCGAAGCTGGTACTTGTAAGGTCGGTGGGTGTCGGAGAATGTGCTGAAAATTTATGAGAATGCTGAGAAATGCGTTACTATGGATTTCGCGCCGTTGTGCGCGGATACGGCAAATGCGCCTCTCAAAAGCCGGCCCTTTGCCATATTTCTTCATTGTTGCTGGGTTTTCTTTTGGCTGTGGGTTGCAATAACGACCATTCTTCACCCATCATGTAAGCACCAAGGCTTTCTAGGGCTACAATGCACAATTACGATAACTGGTCTCATAATCTCATTAGGACTGCTGTCTTCATGTAGAGCTAGAGAATAAACTATTATATTTGCCGTTTACTATTATATTTGTCGGCGAGAACTTGGGGCTCGCTGAACTTGACCTATGCAGTCTAGTAGCACATCTGCGTTGAACGAAAAAATTTAGTTGCGACTGCTAAGTTCACAGTGCGTATTCCATATAGGCCCTTTCCGCGAGAATTTTACAAATTGATGGAACCGCTCGTACTTTGCAAAGGAGCTGGGGGGGGGGGTCGTGAGGAAACCTTGAAACCGTGAAGTCTTTCTAGAAGATCAATTCTTCAATACGTTTTGGGCTAAAGAAAGCCTTCAGATCTTAGGTCTTACTCGATTCCTTTGCCCACAGTAGTGGTATTTTTATGTACAGTGTCAATAGCCCCATCCCAATGTCCAATCACAATGCCCATACCTGTTTCCCTTTGAACTACCTTTGGAGCTTTCTTCCTTCCACATTATGAATACAATCGTGTTTTTCTGGATTCATGTGATGTGAAGGACTGGCAGTAATTAAGCCCGGATCCGGCCCGCGTTTCCGCTAGCGAGCCAATACAGCTGCCCGCAAACATAAACCCGTCCCGTCGTCGTACTAGTGCATGAGCAATTTCTCATTAGAGCTTTGTTGTTCACGGGCGCTCAAAAATTGTCGTTCGTCATCGTGGTCTTCATTACGAGAACAGCGACGCGTCATCTTCTCGCAAAAACCTTTCCGTCACATTTCTGGATTGAGGCTTTCCCCTCAAAAGTGAATGTTCAAGTGCCTAACTCTGTCCAAATGGAAGCTTCGTGAATTCTAGCCAACTGAAGCCGCCGAATTGTTAATAGAAAAAACTTCTAAGCTCAAAAACTGAACACCTTACAAGCATTTGTGCGTCATTTGGGGCCTCAAAGAGCGAGTTAGGATCAAAAGGTAAAAACGCAAATTTGGGTGAAATTGTGACGGAATTTGTCCAAAACTGGTAATAATGCGTACGTTGACAGCTTTCGCCCTATATGCGATGAAGGAACAAATTCACGTCTGAGCCAAGTGATTGAGCCTCTTTTCAAAAATTCTTTGTTATTTATAAAAGTGTCTGGCTTGACTGTTCTATCAGAACTGGTCCCTTTCAATGCTCTAGCCGGTAAAAGTTTGAGTTTTTTCTTTTGCGTGGTCTCCCCGTAATTGTTTCAGCCACGCTCTGTCTTTTGTAGTTTCTAAGCAAAGCTTATAGCCAGCGTAGCGGCTACGAATGGCTGATGCACTGCTCGTGACTATGTCCTTGTTACGGTGGAAAGGTGTACTTGACGTAGGGTTTTCCTGCTTTAAATCTCCCACGTGCACGGAGACTCTCATTCGCTGTTCTGACAATACCCGTCAGGTGCTACTGTGGGCAATCCCTCCCTGTGAAGAGGCGGCCCTTACTTCCTGAAACTGAAAGAGCTATCTTCTTCCTATAAATAAGCTTTTAAGAAAAAGTTTTGGTTGTCCTTACAATTCTTTAGAAGTCAAGGTTACTAAAATGGCTTAGCTTCTCGTGAAATTTTGTCGTGAGAACTACCGTGAGCGTGTTCGTGAATGAAAAGACCCAGTCTACAAATCTTCATTTGAGTACGATCGAAAACTCAGATGAGAGGGAGATGGGGTGGTTGCACTGATCGGTCCTTCTGGAACGCACCACATCCCTTCCCATCCCTATTTGTCTAGTCGCAGATCTTTACTACAGAAGGCTGGCATTAAGTCAACGCTTGAGAGCTTGGAGTAGCTACATCCAGGCAGAGCTCAAAGGCGAAGGAGGTGCCTGAAGTGACATCCTTTTTTCATATACGGAAGAAGGCCAGTATGCTTAAATTATCTAGTGTTGTTTCAGTTTTGGTTCTCAAAGGATAATCTTAGAGTTGCTGGACCAAATTGCGTGCTCCTTTGATTTCTGTAATGTTGTGAGGTAGTTGAATTAACATTCCTTGAATTCAAAGTCTTCCCACGTCGTTCACTGGCGGGCAGTCACAAGGAAACGATGACGTGAGTATAACGAATTTGAAAGCAAAGGGTGCGTGCGAAGTACCTTTGCGCCCGCCTAGACCACTTCTAATTATAATGTGATGAAAGCAGTAGGGCTTCAGGGCTTATCGGTGATATGCTGCAGAGTTGAAAATTGCATCTCCTACATTAATTTTAGGTCAGTTTTCCGTCTACGCGCTTTCACGGCTTGAGACCTTCTCCTTTCGTGATATTCAGAACTTTGGAAATCTATTACTTCTGGCTTTGTACTTTACTAATAGCAACTTCATTTATGGGCGTAGATGGCGATGACGTGCACGTGGCGCTGGCTGGGCGGAGCGTGGCCTGCTGGGCACGCCACTGGCCCCGCCCGTTCGTTCAGGGATCTCGTTCGCTCGCTCTCTGTGTGCCGAGGAAGACCCTTTGTTTCTGCTGACACACATTTCACCTATTTTGCTAAGGCTAGAGCTGCTCTAGAGCTCCTCTTTATTCCGATTTTCTTACTCACCCACCTGGAAGGTTTAATACCACAACAGGATGGGAGTGGCTGTGGACGAGGGACCGCAGCCAATCAAGGTAATCCTCTTGTTTTCTTCCTTCCACTCCATTGTGTGGACTTATGAGCTTTCTTCGTCATTTTGCATTTATTGCACTTATTTGTACCTTCTCCTTTACCTATTCACTGTTTTGAGACAAGGCATTTAAGAGAAAATAGTAAAGGCTAAGAATTTAGAGCATATTGAGATTGAGGGCGCTCACGAAGGAGCTCTCACGGGATCCCATGGGAAAGTGATGTTCTGGCTGCGCTCCTCATTAAGTTGCCTTGCCGTCCAAGAAAGTGGAATGCTATCTCTTAGATGAATCAGCATTAGTATATATTTCTATAATATGCTAGCCCTTAGGGTCAGCTCAGTGCTCCTAGTGGGCCTAGTGAGCCTCCTTCCGCATTCCAACTTTGCTGAACCATCAGCCGACCCCATCTCTCTCCGGCGACCTACTTTCATCAACCAAAGAACTAGTCTATGCCAGTGCCGGCTGGAGCTGCAGTGAAGCAAAGACTGCTGACGAACTGCTCTTGAGCACGACTTAGCAGTCATGGTTAGGGTGAAAATTTGGTGCCGCAAGAGAAGTTTTCGAGGCCTTGGAATGGAGAATGTCGGAAGGAGAATCACTCACGGAATCCACAAAACATTTGTGTTCCAGTGGCTTAACGTTCACTTAGTTGATAGCAAAGGGTTTGTGCTTGGAAAAAGCTCGTCTAATCTGTAATCGCCTCTTGAGCTACGGTAGTAAGCCCTACTGTCTGGTAGCCTCTTAAGAATCACTTTTCGCTATCTTGGCGATGTATGACTCCTTTTAAGAAGACGTCATCGTCGTGACAGCCGGAGACAAGAAGCATGCAGTCGTCGGGAGCTTTTATAGAAGCACCGAATCCGCTTTGATGGGTCAAATGTGCTTCTTGATGTCAGCTTGTTCGAGCCAAGCTTACTGCGAAGAAAGCCGGCTTTGCACCGAATAATGTATCGCTAAAAATGACTTTCCATTTATATTAGACGAAATGTTCACATGACGTCTGTCTATTGTTCTCTTTTCTTTCTGCTTCTTTCTTGCATTGTATCTCCTTATTCTTGTTAGCATTTGATCTCGTCAGATAGAAAGGACAATACAATTTCAAACAATTCGATAAGGAGTTTTTCTATTGTTCTGTACTTGATCATTATTGATCATTATTAATGCTGCTCCGGTCTTCTACGAGAATTTGAAGCTGAACTGCAATTCCTGAACGGGAACTAGCGGGGGCTGAAGTGGCACCCGATTGCAAAAGGGTAAAATTGCTCCCTTCACGTCACTGGTTGATGTCATCTTATTGTGAGAGCAACCAAGCCACGTGCTTGGATCTCTCGTGTATTCGTTGAGGCGTCCCATAGAAGGGAGAAAACGCGTGACTGGGAAAATGCTTGAACGATGATCAGGTGAAGGCAGTCATCTTCATCTGATTCATTTTGGCAACGATTCCAACATCGTTCCTGAGTTTTTGACTCCTTGGATGTGAGCAGTGAAAACAACAAAAAATGAAATTGCTCAGGTTGAAGGACCCTCGCACTGTTCCAGTGCTTTCAACGTCTCCAATCGAGTCGCAGCTGCCTATTTCTGGTCCTTTCATTCGTCAGTCATCATCTAACCGTTACTAGTTAGTCCGGCTCATCATAGCCACCGTGGGCGTTCAGCTGGCTGGAGTGACGTCATTGCGCCTATTGTGGCGCTCGACCAGCAGACGTTTTCCTGAAGTGCATTCGTCATGCTGAGTGCTTCGGAAACGAGGCTGTCGCATGGGAATTCGTGGGAGTTCCCCATCAGACGCTTACAAACAAAGGCTTGAAAGTGACTTTGTTCTGATACCGGTGAACCTTAATACGGTATTTGCTGGAGGGGCTTTTGATGCACTTGTGTTATTACTACAATTGCAGTAGCTATTGTGCAGGATTTCCCAGTTTTGTACATTTCGTAGTTCTGTTATGAGGAAAGTAGTTGAGTAGTTTTCTTTGCAAAAATGTTTCATTGGAGAGAAATATTGACCCATATCTATTCCAATATTTTATGCATTTTTTCTCATTTTGAATCTTCATCCACTGGCAACGACTCTAGTTTTGCGATTTCAGGCAGACAGTCTGGCCGAGATTGACATCAGCGAGGTACGAAAATGTGGCGAAAAAGCCGATGCAAGGCAATTCGAGTTGCTCAAGGTGAGTGCTCATTACTGTTCGAGTTCCTCTCTTGCACCTTGCTCTTGAACTCAGAAAACGGCGATCTGGTCTGTTTCAACCCACCC
>MU890648.1:0-22105 GCA_036418205.1 Ostertagia ostertagi
TGCCGGACATGGCACCATGGGACTCCTGTTTGAAAAAGGTTCCGGCTTATCCGACCCATTAGGTAGCAGTGGGCCCCACGACCCACACGTCTTCAGTCCTACATCGTCTCGTAGTCCTACTCCCATCCTACCTAAAACTGTTGCGGAACTACCTGAAAATGCTCGTTCAGGTGTTTGGGTAGGAAATGAAGAAGGGGATATGCCACAACGAGAGCCGCGAACTCGCGAACTGTCGTGGAGTTCGCAAAGTTTTGCGAGAATTTCCCAAGAAATCTGATACTGTTCGACTTCTCTTATTGGTAATTTCTTATTTTTTGCTCTTTTTTGAGTTTCTTGTAAACGTGGCTTCATTCATCTTTTTGATAATCCGGATCGGACTACGCTTACTTGAAGGAATCCTTCCTGGAAAATTCTTGCATTCTTTCCCAACATGAATATGTCAGTTGTGATCACTAGAGACAACATACAAAGTTTCACGCACAAAGATTCGGTTTCCGAAGAGAAACAAACTTACGAAAACCACACTCTATGGACAATCGAAGGTAGGTCGGGCGGAGCCAAAGGCGCATGGAAAAAAGTTCCGGCGGCTACGTATCAGGCGACGCAATGAAAGAATCGGGTTAAAGCGTCGATTTTGGAGAGTAGACAAATCGATCGATAGAATAGGATGCAGTAGAAGTGTGAGATGTTAGTAAGTCAAAAGTCAAAGAGTTTCTAGTGACAGCACTCCGTGAACCAAGTGGAAGCGTTCCCGCCGCCAGCATTTGTGACAGATGTCCGGCGGGAATTTGAACGCGTAGCAGTCCTTCCGGTTTTTCGAATTGTTTACCAAAACAAATGCAATTTTTTGTTCTTTTCGTTCTTATCGTGAACGATGGGTCTCAAGCCAGTGATTTATGGTGAGGAGAATCACAAATTTCCAATTTTTCTTTTGATGTGCTAAACGAGCTGCTAAGAAAAGCCAAATCGAAAGTTAGCATAGGGAAGAACCCAAATCCATGAAAGCACGTCATGCTGAATACACGCATCTTTTTTTCTTCATTTTCAGTCATTCTTGGAATCATTTCTTCAGGAAAAGGTAATCGCTAGTGGTGTCGTTGCAACCAACTCAAAATCCGCTTCCTCCTTATGCGGTCACTTCCTCCTAGGCGGTCACTTCCTGGGAGCTGCGAAGATGATGTTAACAGACTGAAGGCGTTAATTAATTACATCCTGCAAAAACATCCATCACCACGAGGCAGGCTTCTCAAGGGTGTAACCAAATAGCGTACTACGGACCCTATCCCGTCCGCATCCCCCCCCTCCCACGCACACCCTCATATCATTGCCCTGTCATCCCACTGTGCCATTATGGATAGTCCATTAACTTTGTATAGTGTATCGCTATAATATATTCTCTACGTGAGTTGGGTTGTATGACATCTAATCCTTTTGGTGTGGAGGGAACCTAGTAGTAAGTAAGAATGCGTGAGCCAGGGGGAATGGGGCCAATTCAGGGGGTGGGGGTGTGTGAGCCACTTAACCTGTGGCAAAAGTTTGGGCCTAAGTGTCTGGTGTCTGGCCTTGTGAGGGAGACGCAGAGGAGCAAAAGGATTAGATGTCACAAGACCCTGTAAAAGGTGCCGCAATGTCTGTAACAACTTGTTCTGTCATAGCTGCTTCAACAGTTATAATAAATAATAAATAAATAAATAAATAACCTTTTCGGGGCGTAAGAATAAAACAGCCATCTGGTAGGGCTCAAAAATAATAACTGCGAAATCGAATTGAAACCCTTTCCTTTCCTTTTGGTCGAGTAGCCGCGCGAGAGATAGTTTTCGATGTTTAATACATGAAAACCTGCATTCCTCCTTTTCCGTATGTTTGTACAGAAGGGGCTTAATTCATGCAATCCTTAGGCCGATGTCAGACTTTGCGAATCGCGCGATTCGCTAGCGTCCGCGGTCGCGTTGCGGTACCAGCCAATTGAGTGATTCACTGGCCGCGACGCGACCGCAGACGCTAGCGAATCGCGCGATTCGCAAAGTCTGACATCGGCCTTGGCCTTACGAAGAAGACAACACTTTGATGATGTCAAGATGGTGGAGGCAGTACCTCCCTGAACACCACTTCCTTATTGTGAACAAATATCCCATCGCAGCTATCCATAGACGCCGCAGGTGAGATCAATACATATAGCCAGTGCTGAGCGGGTTTGAAGATTAAGTGCGGCTCAACAAATGCGTCAGTAAGCATCGTCATTATCTCCTCAATAGTGGGTGGTTGACTTGGCGATCACACACCCCTGTGTTTAAGCTGCTCACGCGTACTTTCCGCAGAAGCTCGTCATTTCCGCTGAAGTTATAGTTAGCATTAGTTGGTTCAGACGTCAATGAGAGATTGTTGATGCTCCGATGTAGAATCTAAATATAGGTCTGCGATTATTTATGGCGAGAATCAGCTGGCTAAGTGTTCGACTAAGCCGTGTTTCGTTATGGCAACTGTGAAGCCCTCGCAGTACCCAACGAATCAGCATGAAGCTTAAACTGCTTTTCTCTAGCACTTAACCCGCTTAGTGGAGTTGGTCTGTTCTTTCTGTAACCACTTGCCCTTGTTTTATTTTATTATTTGTTTATTCATTTATTTATTTGTTTATCAGATGATCTTTCTTCTTCCTTTGCCTGATTGGCATGGTTTCCAACCATCTTCAAGTTTGAATGTAGCAAGCTAAGCCATCTCTAAAGGTCTTTTGGACCGCTTTTCGTGCACATCAAGGTGGAGAGCAGGTTGCGTAAGGAATACCGTTGCACCATCACAGAAAAGCACCACGCTTGAGCGACAAATCAGCATAAAAAATGCCACTCAATTAGTTATTTCAGAGTGAGCCATGTAGTCGACATTCATCCATAATTGCCGACTCTTTGTAGCTTTGCTCGTGCTAGGCCGAAAACTTGAAAATACCGTTATCAGTTCAGCTCTACCTTCCTAAGGTAGACTATTACCTAAAAATGTCAGGATCTTGAACCCTCTCCATTTTTATATCAGTTCCATGAAAATGGAATCTGCTTAGGGGCTGAAATTTTTGGAATGCTTTCCGAATCAGTTTACCCGTATTGTAGTCTAGCATCATAGGGAGGACTCGCACTCCGGCTCAGTTCCGTGGCATTCAGCCTTCTGTACAGTTCAAGAAGAACGTTGAGCCTGTTGTGTACCAGCAGAACAACGTTGATGCGCAAGAACGGGTACTTCAAAAAATACCTATACGGGGGAGGCAAGAAAGTCATACTCCCTCATTTCAAACGGAAATGATTAACTTTGCTAATGTAAGTTCAGATCGCATCCTCCCAACTGGGAATTGAGAAGCACATTTCAATTCATATAAGCTCTAAAACAGGCCTCTACACTAGCGGCATCAGAAGGTTTTCCCACAGAAACATAATGCGGGATTCGAGCTCAACGTCCCCGAGTGATCGTTGACCATTGCGACGTTATCTGAAAACGCTAATAGGAAGGGATCTTGCATATTCAGAACTGGTTCCATTAGGAAGCTGCTCACCAGTCAGCCAAAAAAATATGTAGCAGGTTGGAGCAATTACTGAGAACCTTCTCAAGCATGACTGATGAAGTCATATTCTGAAGGCGGTCAGTACAGTGAGGGAGAGCCTGCTTTTGCTTATCGAAGGACATCTATGGAATCATTCTCCTTGACACTTCCATCAGCAGCGTGTGACGGAAAACTTTATGCGAATCTCCTGCCACTTCCATCACAGCTTGTCACGAAAGAATCTTTTCAACTTTAGCTATGTGAAGCTATGCGACCTTGCGCCGCTTCCCTCCACATGAGGTATACAGCGGCACTCTCGAAATCCGCTTCAATCGAAAATTGGCAGGTCAACGTTGCATAGGTTTTTTCCGAAACAATGCCATCATCTTTAATTTGCAGAAAAGATCTGTAAGGGTTGTACTTAAACTCGTTTTTTTCCCTAAAGTATTATGTTCTTTCGAATAATGTTAAAAATCCCTAATACATGGTAAACAGCCGCTTCCAAGTACATCTTACTACTGATTGAGATGATTGACATCGCAATTCAATCAATGCGTATATATATATCGTATAGTTAGGCTAAGATAAAGCATGTGTCGCTGGCGAGCAATAACGTCTTTTGCATTTGACTTCCATTGTACAATGGTAAGTCTGGATTTGAAATGCATTGGCCTATACAAAACTGCGGCGGCACCGATGCACAATCGGTTTTGCCTGGCTGGTTTGGCTTAGGCTGAACGGCTGACGAACGGTGGCGCTGCTTGCATCATGCCTTCTGATGCCTTTCGTGTGGAAGCTTTTCGTACGTTCTCACTTTGACTCGAAGTTTGTTATTGGATTCAAGGAACATCGGCTTATTAACTTGAATGATGATTTTCCTTCGCATATTTTTTTGTGCCTATCCTTTTCTATAAATCACTGATAGTAGCCGCAATATCGTTTAATTGGCTGTTGGGAAAACGCTGTTGCGGCCTGTGAAAGAAAATACATCAAACACGCAAACAATCATCATTGTGATATGTTCGGCTACAGTATCGCTCTATTACGAACAAAATGTTTCCCTAAGGAATACAAGGGATTCACCAGCGGATCTGTTTGCAGATTATGGTAAAACTATTCATATCTCCATACATATTTGTGCTGTGTCAAAATTTGACCCGCCACAACACTTCCGAATGGAAGTCTGATGCATGGCGCATCCAAAAGTGACTTATTAACGGCTGGCGATAGCTTTTCTACCTCCGCCTCTATGAGAAGCTTATTAGCGTAGTAACTAGTAAAGTAGTACGTAATTGCATACATGGGAACTACATTGGGCGCTAACGCAATGTACGGGGGCATTGTGATGACCGTGCTAGAACCGCGTAAAATATCTTTTTTTTGTTAAGAACGGGACTAAGCCCTATTCAGAGGAGGAGAGACTGCGAGGTGCGTGAGCCATTTTCACTTTTCCAGAGACTCCTGCCCCTCCTAGGCTTAGTCCTGGGTGATGCCCCCGTATATTGCCATAACGTCCTACATTATTTTCAATTTGTTGGATTATCCGTAGCACGTGATTCAGTCCAGAATACCATAAACAATCAACAACATATAGTCTACAAAGGTTTCCCATTTGTGATTCCTGGGAATCTTCTCACATTGCTGATAAAGCATCTGATCCGAAATGCTCATCATTCTCACGGCTACAAGGCGAAAACATGCAGCCAAACAGGCCCGATACATCGGTCGCCCGGGTGGCAGACGTGCCATCGAGCTAATGCCCGCCCCTCCTCCACTGTTGGAGGTGATAATCCGAGTCGGATTAATTCGCGTTTCACGGGACATGCTTTAAAAGCTCTCTCAGCTCATAGCGACGGGGCTCCGTCACCTGCATCTACCGATGTTTGCTTGAGCGACTTTCACTTCCAATTCAAATTAACATTCATTCGCATTTCGTGACACTTCACTGAACGATTACGTCAATATGTGGTCGCTGGCAGGAAAACAATCAGATTAACTTCCTTAGTAACCAAGCAATCTGTCAACATTAGCTATGGTCTGCCTTCTCGTTATCCTTTTTTTCTAATCATCTTTCCTTCTGTTTTGTCTCGTTTTCTTTTTGCTTGACTGTTTCTTCGCGGCTTGCATCATTCAACAACTGAACATATACTTCTCTCCTTCCAAAGCTTATTTTCATGATAAAACTGAGGAAGGATATAGTTTTTTGGTTGAGGGCTGTGAAGGTACCTCTCTAGTTTCATTCTATTAGGCCCTCGAAAAAGTCTTTGGCCAATTTCGAATCTCTAAATGTTGTGGGAATCTCTCTGGATACCTTTTGAACATTTATTCAAACTATGTAAGACCCGTCCACGATCTCTTTATACGCTTTTCTGCGTGGTTTCTCATAACCCCTATAGCTGAGAAAATGACTCTTGACTGAAAGCATACTACACTGGTGTGCAAAACTTTTATTCAACGACGTGTTACTGGTGCGTAACGTGACCCTATAGAACCTAACCACACATACAAAAAACTGCCACCAGGCACTACAAAAGAACGCCAAATAACAGGAACCGTCTAACCGGTCCACAAAGCACAAAAGCTTTAAATGGTTATGAATTACTTCATCCCGTCTCGATCCTTAAGCTTTTTGGCCACTACCAGTGTATTTGTCTGCCCATGCTTCTGATAACTCCAGAAACGCGCCAACCTGACAGCGATGGGTCGGCAAGAGCTCCGACGTCTTGTCACATGTTCAGATGGGGACTCCAGATTGTCTTCACGGATATGTAGAACATTTAATCTGCCAAATCGTCCGCAAGTTCAAGAACATGCACAAATTTCTCTATTCGCCTGAACCTCCTGTGTCTTCTGGAGCTGTTTGGAAACAGTCTCCGGGCAATGCTCGGGAACTGACGCAGCTTTTTCGAAGTTTTCAGAACACAATAGCTGTTCCTCAATATCTTCTCAAAAGGCGAGAAATATGGAAAAAGGAGGTTTCGTGACATTGGTGACGACCGCCGTCAGAGGCCTTCAGATTTTGCATGAACATTTTGATTTATCGTCTGTCTCTTGTTTGACCCGACTACTTCTTGTTGGTAATAATCAGAAGTGGGTTCCTCACGTAAACTGCAGTCGGAAGGCGCCAGTGGCCCAGACGGGTAGATCCAAGAATCTTCCAGCGGCTGATTCCAGCACTCCGCACATTGGGAGGTAAACTTCAGACAATTGTGAAAGCTTCAAACGCGCCCTCGTTCAGTTGACCGTTCGCGGCGCACCTGGCTCTTGAAACATCGAAAAAAGTTCACTTTACCCAGTCAACGCTTGTCAGTAAATTGAGAAGAAGGTTCAGCAAAAGTCTCCAAGCCCGTTATGTGACACTCTGTCCCACCTTTTGCGTTCAGCAGGCCCGGCTCTAACAGATTACCATCTCCTTCCATTGCTCTCCAATCATCCTAAAGAGGCAAAGCTCAATGATCCGAACCTACTCGAAGAGGACTTTTCCAGGTTTTTGCTTTAAAAGCTCAGTATTTCCAGACAAACGCCATCCAGGAGTTACCTGCTAAAAGGCAATATGTGGTTGGCGGTTCAAAGTGGGGCATATATTTATAAATTGCTCACTAAGCTGAAGAAGAAAAGTAAATTAGAAAAAATGGACAAATGGCCAAAAACTTTTCCGACAACCTAATAGTAACACTAGAGGGGGTGATTCGCGTGAATAGACCAAAGAAATGTCACAAGTCATGAGAAGCGACAACAAAATATACTGGCAAAACGGCAGTCTTATCATGATAATGCTCTAATTAAGCTATCAAGAGATGGTGAAGAAGAGCAAAGATCCCTTTTCGTCGGTTCTATTTTTTCATATTCATTTTATACGGATACACGAGTTCGACAAGACTGTTCGTCAGAGGCGTATTCGTCCACAACCGCGAGGGATAGGATCGTCACGTCCATTGAATGGCGGTCTAACCCAGTAGGCGTAATAAGAGAGCAATACCGCAAGATAGGCAGTGCGTAGTCGTGACGGTAGTCCGACGAATTTTACCCTAAGTACAACGCATCATTTAACAAAATTCGGCTATCACTATGAACCACTACTGACAGGTTTACTTGGAGGGCATCGTCACTTGTCGTGCAAGTCTGTCCCCGAAGTTCTTCTTGTTCTTTGAAGGAAGGGTACGTTGCACTCGTATTACGTACTCGTTCGAGATGAATTTGATCCGTCTTAAGCTTTTAACTCACTTCTAAGTCATAAAAAATTGGGTCTATTCCAGTTAGGGGGGCATTTCTCGGCGAGCTAATGTAAACTCGAACATTCCAGCTTCTCACGCATGTCAAGTGACTGCCCTCACCCCCACCCCCCTAGGCTGGCTACACTCCCCCTGGCTCAGAGTTACCGTAGCTTTTTGGGAGTCACCGCACCATGATGCCCCCCTAACTGGAATAGACCCGAAACTTCTTATTGGCATCAATTTTTATCCACATTTTCCTAATTGGAATTTTTTGACACTTTCTGCTAATTATTTCGAACGTTTCTTTATATCACCCCTCTCTCGACTGTCCTTACTCACGAGTTGCAGCACACAGTAAATCAAAAATCTCCACCCTCCATGATGTTGGAATAGTAATGGTGAAGTTCTCGTCTTACCAGTGAGCTCTCGATTCTTCTTGACCTAAGTGGGCTTCAACCGCCACGGCCCCATGTCAAGGAAAAGCCGTCCACTGTTGAATACGGAGTTCACTATTAGAGAGCATCCATTGGAAACAAGATAGAGGTGTCAGTGGTGCCAGGATGAAGAAAAAACCATGAAAAACGGCCAGCCGAGAAATGGGACCCCTTCCTTGCCCGTTGATTTCCGCATTGATGCGACTCTCATCGGTGCTGCCCTCTTCAACGCTAACGCTCTCTCTGCTAAACGGCTAGAGACCTGCGGCGAGTGGTTAGCCAGTCGGTGGGCGTGCCGCGTCGATAGCGCCGCGGGAAGGCCATGCTAGATCGCCGGAGGCATATCCTTCGCTGCGAATTGCGTGTTGGTCCGCACTTTTAGGGTCTGCCTGCCTTTCCACCAGGTAAGTTTCCTCCTTCTCGGACCTTCGACCTTATCGTGAATCCTCCATTAACCAGATTAGCGATGGTCTTACTTACTCTTACTAGCAGTAAACGTTAGTATCTCAAAAGTGGGTGATGCACGATGGAAGACCCACTAAATTGGACCATTCTAACATCCCTAATTTCCTCTTGAATGAACACTGACCAAGGCGAGCTCAATGGACGTACTAATCCGTATGCAATAGCCCCATAGTGCCAACAAACATCATCCTCACACTGGTAACGTATTACATAGAGGATATTGCAGCCTACCAACTGAAATGCGCTACCACAACGAGGAGCGAAGTAGGGCAATAACGGTATCAGCATTCAACCAACCATAATCCAAGCCTTCCACTTATAAGCTTCGCCACGACAGTAGGCGTTCGGCAGGGTTAAAGCTTCCCAGGTTGCGACGTCAGTTTTCGCGACACAATCCTTTTCTCATTTCGTCGCAAGCCCGACGTCCCCTCTAGTAGGCCTACATATTTCCTTTCCACTCCCCAGTTTATCGTAGCATCCGCCTTGAGAATGAGCCCTACGAGTGCCTGTGGACTGTGAACGTCCACCTGTAATGCGACCAGTCTAGGATGGATGTTTCGAAACTTGATATGGTATATGGAGGTTAAGCCGCATTCATTTATAAATCTCCGAGGTTTGACGAAAGCGGCAGGGCCGAAGTACTAGCCAAGTAGAGGGATTATTAGATGCAGTTGTACAAGCTCTTCGAGCCTCGACGGCCCGTTGCTCCAGTAGCAGAAAAATACCTGACATTTTTTTCGTCCCATCTTCAGCAGTTACGCACGCAAGGCGTCACACCAAATAGGGCTTTGCACTTGCTCGGGCCATGTGTGTTCGTTCGTTGTGACTTTCATCTCATTTTGCTTGTAAATACTGAATGCGGACGTGCTCAAGCTTGCCTTACTTGGAAATCCTCTTTTTTAACAGCTTCGAATGAGCACCCATAAGAGTGCATTCAAGTGGCTTGAACCTCTGCTGCTCTCGAACCCTTCTACAACCAGTATGAACCACTATCGAGCCCGGCAATGGTCGTGTTTGTATTGGCCGAAGGATGGCTCTTTTTAGGTTTTAGAAAGCATACGGGTCATATTTGAGTTTTTGAGTGTGGCAGTGAGGGGAAAGGTGAGAAAATAAAATAGCGGCATAGGAACGCAAGCCACCACAGCCACCCTCCTGCTCAACTGACGAATTTAGGGGAAAATTCGGTGTGAGGTTGAAGTGTGCCAAGTGGTCACGGATTCAACGACTCTACTGATAACATCCGAGGTGGCATGGGGGCGGGACTGGATCAATTTTTCCCAGGTATGTTTCTTCCAAGTGGTTTCACATCTGTCTACCTCGTTATACGGGGAAGAAAAATCACTGGTGTAGATTACGTACAAGGCCCGCTCAGGTGTAATTTATTCGCTATCCACCCCCTAATTACGCTATGAATAGCTTAGAATGATCTGCATTCAAACTCTTCGTTAGATCTTTCATCATTTCGAAATTGTACGCTCATTTCAGCTTCATTTGAGCTTCTCAATAACACATTCGTCTAAGCCCCTACTCACGAGCTTGTGCTTAGCCAACTTACCCTCTTGATGCGATAGTTTCAGTACCCCGCTATAATTTCCGCCGTACGAGAGATCTAGCAAATTCACGCTAAAAACACCTCCGTCGTGCACGGGTACCTGCAGGGCCTTAATATAGAATGTCCTCACAATCAGAATAATGCCGAGGCGAGAAATATTCTGAAGAGGGGGAGGGACGCGATGTAGAATCTCATATGTAATATCCGTTAACACCCAAAAAAACACGAGGTTCATCACAAAACATAAGAACCTCCCTCTGGTCCATTCTCACCTCAAGAACATCCCTAAAAGCAATATTCTAACGAAAGAGGCAAAAAAAAACATCACAAGAGAGAGCGAGGAAAATCATAAGAACGTGTGCTAACAAGGAAAAATGTGGAGGTTCAACGATCATGATCGCACTATGAGAGGGTCCCTGATGGGAGCTAGTCCTAGAAGAGGGTTGCAAAATACGAATCAAGCTAGCATTTCAAAATCCCAAATTAACCTTAAAGGAATCTTCCACGGAAAAAGCTCCGCCTCCATTACCACAGAAAAACGATACCCCTTAGGCCCCTAGCCTCATGAGCATAGCAAAAAGAACGGAACATAAGCGTTAGTTTCGATAATACTAATCCTACACACAAGACAAAATGATCACTCTTTCCGTGGAAGATTCCTTTAAGGTATCGTTTTCTGTGGTAATGAGGGGGAGCTTTTTCCGTGAAGATTTCCTTTAAGATTTCTACCGTACAATCAATTCCGACAATCACGCCATGAGCGTTTCTCTTTTCTCTCCATTCTTTGTGTTTCCGTCCGCTGCGATAGCAGTCGTCGTTCCAGTTATCAATTAACTCTAAATTTCTAACCAAATTTCAGTGGGAAACCGATGGCTTTATTATATGAGGACGAATTTGTCGCTGTGAATGAATGCTCCGTTCAGATCAAAAACTACCATTTTCCTTCGAAAAAGATCAAGTCAATACCTATTGAAGTGATCAGGGTTCTCTGGTTCGAGGTATGTTCCTCAACTTTTTTTTCTCAAAAGCCAGATGTCTTTCGTTTTAAGCAAACTTCCTTTATTACCTACTTAAGGAGCAAGAAACCTGCAAATGTTCCACGAAAATCTGGGGCAAATCACCAGAAGCAGTCTACTGGGCACTCGACGTGAAGAGGTTATTTTGACTTATATTCATTTACAGTGCTTTTTGAAGGCAGGTGACTTGAAATATTGGATGTTGAATAAGGAAATACGCGCCTGCTGTACAGGGAGTCGGAGGTGCTGCGAGTCCTAAACCTAGCGGTTTAGCAGAACAGACTGGGCCCGTACCTCTAGGCAACTTAGTGCCACCACTTGCTCTCTGATTGGGTGCCACCGCCTTTTTATCAAAGATGCAGAACGAGGCGTTTACGCTAGTGGCAACAGCACCGTTTTTTGACTCAGTTTTTGACGGATCTCTTTGCTTTTTTCGCCACTGGGCATTACTCAGCATCCCCACTTCCCAAATAAACCCACCCATCTATCGCTAATTCAAAGGAGGATTCACGATAAAAATGGAAGGTTCGAAGAAGGAGTAATTCATGTAGTTGAAAGACTGGCGGACCTCCTGAGGGTGCGAAGTGACGCGCAATCGGCACCGGAAGATTTGACTCGGCGACCTAGCATGGCTCACTGTGATGTTGGCGGGCACGGGACCCCCCACCGACCATCTAATCACGCGCTGCTGGTCTATACGTTAATACAGAGAGAGGAGTCGTACGCGGTCACAGCGATGAAGTGGCATCTATGTCAAATCACGGGGCAAGGGAAGCGCTCCCATTCCTGATCTTGGCCATATTCCCCCCATGGTTTTTCCTTCTTTCTCGTAACACTCACCATCCCTAAGTTAATTTAGGAGTGGTGGCTTTTGAATTCCGCCTTTAACTGGACGTGCGTAGGTCAAGTCTCAAGGGGTGGGGGCGCTGTGTTGAAACTAGGTTACGCAAGTCTCCCATCTGCTTGCAGAGCTTTTAATCGTACGTTCTCTGCGTCCAAGATCCTCAGCAATCCACGTACACGCGTCTGAGCGCTGCACGTCTAGGGATAACTATTCGGAATCAGACATATGTGACATAAAAGATAAATAACAAGATAAAATAGATATTAAAGCGTGTAGACATGGCTGGCCTCCTATTGTGGCACGGAAACACCCGTTAAGGTCGATGACTTCGTGGCAAAAGCCTTAACCAACGAAGACTGCCAGTACCTCAACTCTGAAAAATTCTTGAATTTGAAAATTCTTCAAACACTGATCGATTTACAGATTTTGCAGATGTATTCCGAGTGTGGCACGCGACAAGTTCAACGTGGTCCTTGATGTGGGTCAGAAAGTCCGACCTGGTTTCACGGTGACCGATGGCGGAGAGTTCATGGAAGCGATGCGAGCCGTGCTTGACTACCACGTTATCATTGTGAACACCATCAATCTGTAGCTAATAAGCAAAGTAATAATACGAACTAAGTCGAGTCTCCTTCATTTCGTTCTGTTGGTCTTGTTATGTGTACGCGTTCATGACCATATACATCATGTGGACGAAATCACCTTGCTCAAGTCTCAAGTATGTATTTCTGTGGATTATCCCGGAACGGACGCATGTTTCGGCTCTCATAAAGCCTTTCTCACTTATTCAGTCGCGATCAGAGAATGGATTGTTGTTCACATGTCGTGCATAATCTCGTCCTACGCCCAAACGGGCTAAACGACTCGATAAAGCTTCTGATTAAAGTGGCTTGTAATCCAGTGATTTTTAATGTGCCGTGGGGGAATGTTCATTTAAGTACTTAACATAATTAGCCGTCATAGGAAAACAATAATCCTCAAAACATGCTTTGAACGTATGGCGTAATGCTTCGCGGGAAACGCCAAACAATCCAAAACTGCTAAGGCTGCTGTCGAGAGCAGGGACAGTGCCCGGACGTTCAAGGAGATGCAGCTATAATCAGCTAGTCTGAACACTGGTAAACTTGTGGAGGAGCGGTAGTCTGTTCGCTCGTGAGGGATCATTATTGACCCGGAAGGGGAGCCAATTAGCGGCGGTCCATGTCAATTACGAGGGCCTGCAATAATCCCGTGATCCTTATCATTCGAATATTTATTGTTAATTTTTTCTGATCTTAACCCATTGGCGACAATGCGATTTTTCGCGTGTCTGGCCACGTGGGACACGCCTTTTTCAATATTTTCGAAAAATGCGTCATAATGCAGCAAACTACCGGCACCAAAAATATTGAATCTCAAAGCAGAAACTGTTGAGACTTTCCACGTCGCAAATTGTTGCGAATCGCTGCGAGAATGAGCGTAAATCTTTCGTTTTGTCCAAGTTGGTTTTCGCAACGAGCCGGAAACACTTCAATTTTGTATGCTATTCTAAAATCCCTAAATTGGGTCGGATCCAGATCTCTTTTCTGTGAAAAGTTGTATCACTACTCTAGCCAATGGAAAACAAAAAGCCAGCCTTATACATTCGAAACAGCAAGGTTTCCCTTGAAAAATCACTTTCAAGATCCCCTTATGTGAAACATCAATTAGGAAAGATATGCAAGGACCATGATTACGTAAGCCTTCCTGATTAATATGCCACTAAAATGATTTTGGAAATCTTGCGCAGAAGAATTATCTCTATGCTGCGTCCCCACATCGAGCCGCAATGTCGCCAATGGGTTAATAAACCTCGCTTTCTACTTGCCACGAGCTCAGTCAACAAGGGTTACTTTCACGTCGCAGCACACGAATCCGTCCATACACTACATGGGGGCCGAACCAACTGCGACGATACGAGTAGCCAAAAACTGAGCAAGAGAGACAAGTGCAGTTCCAAAGTCGACTGAGCCAAAGCGAAAAGCAGGGCTGGGAAGCCTGTCTGCAAATCCTAGTGAGGCCCAGCAGAGAGCAAACGAGGTTCCTGGAAAGTCAAGAATCTCGAATTCTGCAAAGGTGGATAGTGCAAAGGCGTATGGACAAGGAGTATTGAAGAAGTAAGAAAATAATAGAGTCAACGTCAAGGCGGAAAGCTCCTGCTCCTATCGCTGGAAAAAAAGAAGTCGTGGAAACTCTTAGTCAAAGAGAGGATTGACGATTGGAGGGAATATGAAAGAGCTATGGAGCAAGGTGGCGAAACATTGGCAAACATTCGCTACATGTTGAAGATATGCGCTCTACGTGAAGAGACAAATACCCTTTCGCTCCGAATTTTTACCTTTGATGCCTCTAGGAGTTGTGTAGATATACAGTAGCGCTCAAAAATCTTCTGTGGAATACAGTTGAGTTTTTGATACGTTTTAGAGGCGAAGCTTCTTCACTAACAAGTGTATTAGCGTTGATGGAGAAAGAATTTAGAAGAAGAAATCATTTCACTAGAAATTCTCGAGTATGACCAAATTCTATGTAAACTTCAATTTGTTGTATGAGGTACTTTCCAATAGAACAATCAACTGCATGATAAAAAACATTTAAAGCGTAAATCTATTTCAACGCCGACTCATCTGTTCAATCTTACATCAGATATCACAGGGTTTGCGAATCTGGTGAAAGCAGAAGTATGGCATTTAGATTTCTGGAAGGTGTTGAGCTAGGTGTAAGTCGCAGCTCCACCGTGAAGGAGTGTTTCTCTAGCAGCATGCTTCTAATGGAGGAACCAATTCGGCCACATGTTCTGAGCGTAATCGGAACACTATGAAAGAAGGTAGGAAGCTTTTAACAAAAAAAGAGTCAGGAATATGGAAGAGGAACTCGTCTAATTTGAGGAAACAGTTGAGGAGATCGTCCCGAAGAGATTAGACAGTGGGAACATTAATTGATTCCACACTCAGACCTGAAGAAGTTTTAACATTCCAAAAGATTATCAAGAATGGATTGAATTTGTTGACGTTTTCTATCAGGTAGTTTGTGTTGAGTTGGTAAGCCTTATACAATAAATCAAAACTTACTTGGAGTTTGATAGTACTCGAGAATTTAGTGAAAAGGTTTATTCTTCCTCATTTCTTTCTCCCAGTCGAAAAATAATAACTTGTTAATAACTAAGTAAAATAACTGGAGAAGGTTTGCCTCTGAAGAGTGTCAAAAAGTGAACTGATTTAATTCAACAGAAAACCGTTACAGTTGAAAGAAGTATTTCATCAAAAAACTTTGATCGCTACTGTAAGCAGACTACACCTGAAAACAAAAAAAAAACCAAGAACTTCATTAAAAAAAACACGGCGTTTCATAAGTATATAAGATAATCTTTTGGAATTCGTAAAACTTCTTCAGGTCTGAGTGTGGAAATCAAATTAATTCCCAACCGTCTAATCTATTTCGGGACGATCTTTTCCTTACTGATTTTGCCTCAAATTAGACGAGTTCCTCTCCAATATCGTCCTGACTCTTTTTTTGTTAACCAGCTTCAGCCTCCTTCATTTTCATAGTGTTCCGATTACCTCAGAACATGTGGCCGAAATTGGTTTCCCCCATTAGACAGCATGCTGGGTAGAAGAATACACTCCTTCACGGGTGGAGCTGCGATTACACCTATCTTCAACACCGTTCCAGAATCTAATGCAATACGTCTGCTTTCAACCCAGTTTCGCAACCTGTGATTATCTGATGGGTGAAGATGAAAACAGATGAAGTCGGCCGTTTTGAAAATACATTATACGAAGCTTTAAATGTTTTTTATCATGCAGTTGATTGTTCTATTGGAAAGTACCTCATACAACAAATTGAAGTTTACATAGAATTTGGTCATACTCGAGAATTTCAAGTGAAATGATTTCTTCTTCCTAAATTCTTTCTCCCATCAACGCTAACACACTTTTTAGTGAAGAAGCTTCGCCTCTAAAATGTATCAAATACTCAACTGTATTCCACAGAAGATTTTTGAGCGCTACTGTATATCTACACAACTCCTAGAGGCATTAAAGGTAAAAATGGTAGTGAAAGGTAGCTTCTCTCTAACGTAGAGCGCATATCTTCTCCAAACATGTAGCGAATGTTTGCCAATGTTTCGCCACCTTGCTCCATAGCTCTTTCATATTCCCTCCAATCGTCAATCCTCTCTTTGACTAAGAGTTTCCACGACTTCTTTTTTTCCAGCGATAGGAGCAAGAGCTTTCCGCCTTGACGTTGACTCTATTATTTTCTTACTTCTTCAATACTCCTTGTCCATACGCCTTTGCACTATCCACCTTTGCAGAATTCGAGATTCTTGACTTTCCAGGAACCTCGTTTGCTCTCTGCTGAGGCCTCACTAGGATTTGCAGACAGGCTTCCCAGCCCTGCTTTTCGCTTTGGCTCAGTCGACTTTGGAACTGCACTTGTCTCTCTTGCTCAGTTTTTGGCTACTCGTATCGTCGCAGTTGGTTCGGCCCCCATGTAGTAAATGGACGGATTCGTGTGCTGCGACGTGAAAGTAACCCTTGTTGACTGAGCTCGTGGCAAGTAGAAAGCGAGGTTTATTAACCCATTGGCGACATTGCGGCTCGATGTGGGGACGCAGCATAGAAATAATTCTTCTGCGCGAGATTTCCAAAATCATTTTAGTGGCATATTAATCAGGAAGGCTTACGAAGATCATGGTCCTTGCATATCTTTCCTAATTGATGTTTTACACATAAGGGGATCTTGAAAGTGATTTTTCAAGGGAAAGCTTGCTATTTTCGAATGTATAAGGCTGGCTTTTTGTTTTCCATTAGCTAGAGTAGTGATACAACTTTTCACAAAAAAGATCTGGATCCGACCCAATTTACGGATTTTAGAATAGAAAATTGAAGTGTTTCCGGCTCGCTGCGAAACCCACCTTGGACAAAACGAAAGATTTACGCTCATTTTGGCAGCGATCGGCAACAATTTGAGACGTGCAAAGTCTCAACAGTTTCTGCTTTGAGATTCAATATTTTTGGTGCCGGTGGTTTGCTGCATTATGACGCATTTTTCGAAAATATCAAAAAGGCGTGGTCCCACGTGGCAGACACGCGAAAAATCGCATTGTCGCCAATGGGTTAAGATCAGAAAAAATCAACAATAAATATTCGAATGACAAGGATCACGGGATAACTGCAGGCGAATTATGTTGGCGAGACCGGGGTCCCTGAGCCGAGATCAACAACCATGTGCAGTGTGCAATCCCATGCCTACGTTGAGCCACAAGGGCTCCCTCCTTCGAGCCACGGAAGATATTCCAGTCGACCGAGCCACTAAGACTTCATGAGGATCTTTCAGGGCAAGCTGCGCTTTTTGAAACGGTTCTTGCATGTAGGGACGCATGTATGGACCACAAAACCATGTTTCGTTTTCGCTGAACGGTTTTAGTAGTACCAAAAAAGTGGTGAATGATACTCTTGATGGTTCGATCCCCGCGGCGACTAAATTTTGCAATCAAGGTTGGCGGCCACTTGTTGGCTTCAAAATGGTCCTGACGATGAATATGACATCTGATTTTGACATTTAGCGCGATTTGGCACCAACCCGTAGGCGCCAACCCAAATGCAAAATTTAGTCGCCACGGGGATCGAACCATTGGCAGTACCTTGCACTTCTTTTTTGGTACTGCTAAACCGTTCAGCGGAAATGATATGCTCTCTACATGGTTTCTGCACTATGCAAGAAATCGTTCCGAAAAAAGAGCGGCTTGTCCTGAAAAACCTCCATTGTAAGGCCTACTTAGAAAGCCACTAAGGCTCCTCTGTCCAGACAACTAAGGCCAAATCGTGAGCCACTGACCATGAGGCTCTCTCCACCACGCCGCAAAGGCTTTCTCTGAACCCAGGCCTTCTTTCCTACGGCCCGTACAGCTCCCAATCAAGCACAACGCTAAGGCATCACACAGATGCCAGAAGAAAGGATTAGTGGAGCTGGAGAATGGAACACAGGAGCACCGCAGTCGGGAACTGGAACCGCTACAACCCCATCCTTGCGTCTGGACCCCTCTTATTGGGACATTTCCGCGCTATTGGTTCCCTTCCGGTCTATAATGACTCCTCACGATCAACAACTACCGCCTCCTCCACGATCTACATTGTTCAGACTAGCTGATCTACCAACAACTACGGCCTTCTCCACGATCTACAGTATTGACTTGATTTTTTTTCGAAGGAAAATGGTAGTTTTTGATTTGGACGGAGCATTCATTCACGGCGACAAATTCGTCCTCATATAATAGAGCCATTGGTTTCCCACTGAAACTAATTTAGAAATTTACAGTTGATTGTTAATCAACGACGACTGCTTGCGTAATAAACGGGAACATAAAGGACCTATCCCCTCACTGATACACTTAAAAACCCACCGCTCTTCCAAAGGCCTAAAAATGGAGCCCTCCTCTAACCGATGCGAAAACGGCCCTTGCCGGGAAATTAATACATATTCATAATTAGAACCATCAGTAACGCTTAAAATAGACTTTGATTCAAAAACTGGTGGAGAATTTGTGACATCACAGTGGGGTCATTTTGGTGTTACACCTTTTTTTCCACCAGTTTTTTGAAGAAAGTCTTTTGTGAGGTGTTACTTATTATGAGTATTTCCTTCCTAATTATGAGTATGGGGAATTCAGTGTTCATCAGTTCTTCATGCTAACTCCATTTTGAAATGTCAACTCGAAATGCAAAAATTTGTCACCACGAGGAATCGAACTAGGGACCCTTTTCTTGGTATTCAAAGGGCCGTTCAGGAAAAACGGACCATGGTTCTGTGGCTCCCACATGTGCCCCAATAGTCATGCATTTTGAAAAAGCTTGGCACACCCTGAACGAGAGAGCGCTGGAGATTCGGAGCGCTCCTTAGGCCGATGTCAGACTTTGCGAATCGCGCGATTCGCTACTAGCGATTCGCGCGATTCGCTAGCGTCCGCGGTCGCGTTGCGGTACCAGCCAATTGAGTGATTCACTGGCCGCGACGCGACCGCAGACGCTAGCGAATCGCGCGATTCGCAAAGTCTGACATCGGCCTAAGGCTCCAACGATAACAACGCCTAGATCGGGATCTACAGTGTCGACCAGCTGTATCTACAGCTGGATCTCTAAGCCGGCATGTACCTCTCTGACACGCAGCCTTCCAGTTCGATGTTTGGCGTTTCCCGCGAGCATTACGCCATACGTTCAAAGCATGTTTTGAGGATTATTGTTTTCCTATGACGGCTAATTATGTTAAGTGCTTACATATGCATCCTCCCACGGCACATTAAAAATCACTGGATTACAAGCCACTTTAATCAGAAGCTTTATCGAGTCGTTTAGCCCGTTTGGGCGTAGGACGAGATTATGCACGACATGTGAACAACAATCCATTCTCTGATCGCGACTGAATAAGTGAGAAGGCTTTTATGAGAGCCGAAACATGCGTCCGTTCCGGGATAATCCACAGAAATATATACTTGAGACTTGAGCAAGGTGATTTCGTCCACATGATGTATATGGTCATGAACGCGTACACATAACAAGACCAACAGAACGAAATGAAGGAGACTCGACTGAGTTCGTATTATTACTTTGCTTATCAGCTACAGATTGATGGTGTTCACAATGATAACGTGGTAGTCAAGCACGGCTCGCATCGCTTCCATGAACTCTCCGCCATCGGTCACCGTGAAACCAGGTCGGACTTTCTGACCCACATCAAGGACCACGTTGAACTTGTCGCGTGCCACACTCGGAATACATCTGCAAAATCTGTAAATCGATCAGTGTTTGAAGAATTTTGTCAAATTCAAGAATTTTTCAGAGCTGAGCTGTGATACTGGCAGCTTCGTGGGTTTATGGCTTTGCATGCGAAGTCCATTCAATTGCTTGTGAACGGTGTCTTCAGTGCTCATTAAACCAGCGATGTTCTACTCATCTTTTATCTCCTCCACATTAATGTCTGTTACAAATAACGAATCCGAGGGGCTGTCTGGATGGCTGATGGATTGGTGAGGGTCGGCAAATCAGTGATCGAAGCGCGCCGGACGTTGCGCTTACATGGCCCACAAAGCAGGGTGAATATTGCTTGAGGATTCCTCAACGGCACGTCGAGGATTTTCCGCCTGATCCTTTACGTTCTCGCGCGCGATATTCACTCTCGCCACCCGCGAGCCGTCTGTGCTCTCCGCGCGTACATTCACTATCTCGCACGCAGAGAGCGATGTCGAGGAATTCCTCGACCGTTATTCACCCTGCTGGCAAGCATGAGAGAGCTTGGGGTAACCTAGTTTCAACACAGCGCAGAAACCCTTGAGTCTAGACCCACGCACGCCCACGTAAAGGCGGAATTCACGATGAAAAAGCAACCACTTTTAAATTATTTTGGGGATGGCGAGCGGTACGAGAAAGAAGCAAAGAAGGCAAAAACCATGAAACGGCCCCAAGAATCGAGAAATGGAGGGGGGGGGGGGGCGGGCGGGGGGGGGGGGGGGGGGGGGTCCCTTTTCTGGCCTTTGATTTGCGCAGTTGAATGTGGACCCTCATCACTGTGCCTCTTCAACACGATTTTCTGCGAAGCTAATCACTAGCACGGCGAGTGGTTTAGTGTGCGTCGGTTCGGCCCCCCATCGGACCCGCCAGCTTTGAGGCATGATAGGTCGCCGAGGTCAAATTTTTCCATGCGATTTGCGCGTCAGTTCGCACCCTTAGGAGGTTCCGTCCGTCCATCCCTCAACTAGGTGAAATTCCTATTCTTCGACCTTCATTCTAATCGTGAATCCTTAAAGCGAGGGATTACGATAAGTTTGGACTGGGTTCATAGTGGAAGTGGAGATGCTGAATAATGCCCCAGTGGCGAAAAAAGCAAAGAAATCCGTCAAAAACTGAGTCAAAAAACGGTGCTGTTGTCATTAGCGTGAAACGTCTCTGCTCTGCATCTTTGATAAAAAGGCGAGTGGCATCCAATCAGAGAGCAAGTGGTGGCACTAAGTTGCCTAGAGGTACGGGCCCACTCTGTTCTGCTAAACCGCTAGGTTTAGGACTCGCAGCACCTCCGACTCCCTGTACAGCAGGCGCGTAACTCCTTATTCAACATCCAATATTTCTAGTCACCTGCCTTCAAAAAACTGAAGGCACTGTAAATGAATATAGTCAAAATAACCTCTTCACGTCGAGTGCCCAGTAGACTGCTTCTGGTGATTTGCCCCAGATTTTCGTGGAACATTTGCAGGTTTCTTGCTCCTTAAATAGGTTATAAAGAATGTTTACTTGAAAACGAAAGACATGGTTTTTGAAGAAAATATAGGTAAAAAATTGAAGAACATACCTCGAACCAGAGAACCCTGATCACTTCAATAGGTATTGACTTGATCTTTTTCGAAGGAAAATGGTAGTTTTTGATTTGAACGGAGCATTCATTCACAGCGACAAATTCGTCCTCATATAATAAAGCCATCGGTTTCCCACTGAAATTAACTTAGAAATTTAGAGGTAATCGTTAATCGGAACGACGACTGCTTGCGTAACGGACGGGAACACAAATTGCTCATGGCGTAGGAATTGATTGTACAGTAGAATTCTGAAGTGATTTCACTGGAGTTTTCACAAAAGGCTAACATATTTCGATATTTTGCAACCCTCATTTAGGACTATCCCCATTACGACCCTCTCCACTGGTCGATAATGTCGTTAAACCTCCAACACTTGGCACACTTCAATTCTCCCCCCGAAACCTCTCTAAAATGTAGTTCGAAAGGAGAACCAGAGAGGCTTTACATTTTTGGACCCTTGAACAACAAAATTCTACCATCATTGTCCTTTCCAGCATATCCGTTGACTAGTATTTCGTAACATCGTTGGAAAAGTTGAGGTGCCGCAGAAGAGTAGAATGTGATTCGCCAGAGAAATACCATAATTTCCGATAGATAAGCCCTAGCTGGTGTCACGTAAAAACACCTTCCTCGCGCAGTGTACTTGCGTACAAATAAAGAATACCGTAACTTTGAACACAGAGTTGATTCGATGTC
>MU890653.1:0-17832 GCA_036418205.1 Ostertagia ostertagi
ACTGCTGCGCTTTGAAGAATCCCTCTGAACGAACGCGTCGGCAATTGCTATTTCCTTCCTCGTCGGAGGCGAGAATTCTGGGGTAAACGATGACAGTAGACGGCCAATAACACGAGCAGGTGAAAACGACATGTCGAAGTTGGATGGGACAATTATATAGATGTGATTGAATGTTCCGGTAGATCACAAAGACATGCATGCACGAGCGTGTACAAGCTTGGGAAAGTGCGTCAACGACCATCCAATATTGATCTTGAGTCCGACGGATTGTGAGATCAACGAAGTACCCATGCAGGGTTTGCATGCATTAGTGCTTGTAGCGTGAGCTAGGCGTTTTCGTGTCAAATGAGCATGGTATTCGTGCTCAGTGGGTCGAACTACTCCAGGGGACAGCATTCTGGCAAGATCGAGATTTTGACCTCCTCATTGAAAAGGCGCACGGCCTTGGGTAAGCTGGAACTAAGCTACGTATTCCCGCCAGCGGCTTGTAAATAAGCCCTACGTCTAGCTGACTTCTCATATAAGTACTTGGAATTCACTCGAAAGAAAGGTTGTTCATTGTCTGAGGAGGAAGACGAAAAATTCTCCTTGAAATCGCTTTCATGTGAGGTGCTCTGTAGCCAACGGTTGCCCAACTATTTCGAAGTTAGGTCAAAACCTCGATTTTTCCTGAAATTTGGCATGTGGGGGTAGATCAGGGTCCTGAACACGATTATGGCGTTCGTTTTTGACGTCGGCGCCATTTGGCGCCAGTTTGGCGCTGCGAACTTTTTCTGCCAATTTTTGGTAGAAAACCCATTTGCAAGGGCTACTGATGGTCCTGAATGAGAATATAGCGTTAATTTTGACGCTGAAGCAATTTGGCGCCAATTTGGAGGTGATTATCAAAAATGCAAAAGTTAGCCAGGAGCGGACTCGATCCACAAAGTCGTGCCAACCCCAGTCCACCACGCTATCCACTCGGCCACCTGCTCGCTGCGATGTGTAGGGTGCCGACGACGCCTATGAAACCTCTACACTTTCTTCAGCAGTACCACGTACAGTGCTTCAATTTTGAGCGGATTTCGATATTATCTTCATCGGCGCCCTTCAAAATGCAGGTGGTCGTTTGTACAGGTCCGAAACTTCACTCCAAGGCAGCAAAAACCACCCCTTCTTAACGAATTTTTTCGACCATTTTTTGGCCTTCAGGGGGCCGCTCAGCGAAAACGAAACGCAGTATTGTGGTCTACGTGAGAGTCCCTACAGCATGCAAAAAACCGTTTTGAAAAAGCGTTCCCACACCCTGAACGACCTCCCTTGTAAGGGCTGTAACCAGCAAACTACACTGATACTCGCGAGCAGGAGTATGGGCAAGCGGATGAGGTTAGACATCGGGCAGAAAATATGTGCCAGAAAAACATGCCAAAGTCCACCTTATATCGGGAACGTTTGTCTATGACTTGCTGAATCTAAAAAGCTCATGAAAAGTGTTTCTTATTAGACACCCTTATGTACTCAACTAACTTGAAACCAACATTCACTCCTTCTGCTCTTCTTCTTTTGTCGCTGCCGAACCTTTTTTAAGAGTCTGACCCGCTCATATAAGGAACTGAGCTATCCCTGCCGGTTCTCAATTGGGACCTCATCTGCACCGCGCATTCGCAATCTTCATTGCAATTTGACCAGCCATCGCCTCTATTTCGTCGACACTGCTTCTCATAATGACACTCCCACCTACGTGCCGAAAACTATCACTTCGAGATGTTTACGAAAAGGGCTTCATTGTGAATGCGTGATGTATACAGGGGGGCCAATAAAAAAGACCTTCTGTCTCCATTCCCAGATAGGATTTAAGCACACTTTGCTAATTCAGACCGAATGGTCCCAACTTATTATTGAAAGAGCGTTTTCATTCTATAAGAAAATCTTCATGGTGGCCACCTACGTGGACGGCATCAGAAGAATTTGCCCTGGAAACATGGTGCACTGGTCGAGCTCAATGGGGTCTTCGAAGGATCGTGTACCATAACGACCTTTACTGGAAAGCTAGTTTCGAGGGGATTTGCATAGTGGGAGCTAATGCCTCTAGAAAACTATCCAACATTAAATCGATTCACGAAATTGCGTAAGAGCTTCAGGCTGAAGCAGTTACGGTAGGCCTCCTTGAGCTTGACGACGATGACGTCATATTCTGAAGACGGTGAGGGCAGTGAAGGAGGGCCTGCGTTACTTATAGAGGGACACTTAGGGAATACTCTGCTGAGGAACTCCCGTCAACGACGCAATCTCTGCGAAGAAAAAAGGGCCGAAGTGCGACATGGGCAAAATGTCTTTTTTGCCCCTCACCCCCCAGTGTAGAGGGCGTCCCATAAATATTGCACCAGTTTTTTCTTTAATTACCTCCTCTTAAAGCGGATGAATCCAAGTGATTACAAACAATCTTTACCCAGACATTTACACATTGAAAGGAATTACCTTTGTTGGATATGCTCCCCTATCACTCTCACTGTGGTTCCCAGTTGCTTCAGACACAACTCTGGTACTGTAGCCCGCATCGCATCCTAGGGTGTCTTTTCAAACTTCTCAGAGTGAAGGCTTCAGCTCCTCTATCTGGTGCGTTACTAAGTGCAGGCCCTGCCCTGATACAATCCACATTTTATAGTCGAACCTTGAAATCAAGGGATATGACAGCCATGCAAAGTCATGAGAAGTACAACATGAGACCGACTCCAATTTTTCGCCCCCTTTGTAGAATCTACGTCCCGTTGAAAAGAACATCATTCTCCTTCATGTGGCTAGACTAGTTGTTTCAGTACACCATATGTTACGAGGTACCTACCTCGTAAGCTGGTGTACTAAAACATTGGTCGGCTACGTCTCGTTATCGAATTTATTCCTTTTTCAAACGACAGTTTTGATGAAATACCGGTAGTGTCCCCGCCCAGAACGTATGAGGGTTGGCTGCTGCTTGTGGAACCTTTTTCTTTCACTTATACCCACTGTTTTATGTCAGCATCCTCGAAGTTTGAAGATTTTAAATTCGTTTTACAGCGTGGGAATTTTATCACGCCCCAACGGTTTCCACGAAATCGCTAGTGGCCCGTGGCACCAGTTCCGTACATTTTGTGCTCCTCTGTTTCGATTGAGCTCTCGCGCAGCTTGCGTTGAATTTTAAACATTTGTTATGTGGCTACTCTCTAAGTGGTAATGTTTGCTAATGTGTAATATAAAAAACATCACCGTTCTGGTCACCTTTCTCAAGCCAACCCGGTAATGCGGTCGCTTTCTCGTGCTTTTACTAAGATACAAAATGGGCAGGACTTGGGGTGATTGCAATGGAGTCTACTTTCATTGGCCTTCTCCTCAGTGCTTGGTAGGATGCGGAACACTTTGAATCTGGAAAAGCGGGGTATTCCTAACCG
Source organism: Ostertagia ostertagi (assembly GCA_036418205.1). NCBI lineage: Eukaryota > Metazoa > Nematoda > Chromadorea > Rhabditida > Trichostrongylidae > Ostertagia > Ostertagia ostertagi. The sequence continues at coordinate 3,405 of MU890653.1, forward strand.
GATGTCCGACCAAGATATGTGAGAGATAAGGCCTTTAGTGAGGTTCAGGCGCACCTAGAGATGTAGACCGAATGGTAAGCCGTGAAATTTGGCATGGTTATTTGAAAATCGGAATCGTTTCATCGGAAATGATGGTGTGCCAATTTTGGAAAGATTATTGAAACCCACAAAAATGAATCGCAAAATGTGTTGCAATTTTTATGGGACACCCTGTACTGAGCCTCCGAAAGTTTTGTGGTTTCACAGGTCTGGTGGGAGGGGGCAGAAACACCACGTATGCCGAGATTGACAAGGATGCCAGCAACGGACAAGACACGGATTTGATGCCCTTGGTCGCAGCTCCTGGGCCTGTAGGCCCTTTTTCCAGCTCAAATAGGGACTGTCTTTCACCTGTCTCCCACTGTCGCTTCCGTTACGAATGGACCGAGCCTCCGAACGGAGACCAAACGTCACGCTCCCGACTCGAACCGACGCGGGAGTAACGCTTCCGCCGACCTGATATTTTGGGCGATGGCCGTGTCCTGTCTATGACTGCCCACCGTGAGAGGGGTGCGTGGCCGGCACAGGACATGAAATCAGCTGGGTTGATCACCATGCCGGCTGCCGCCACGGAACTAGCAATGGCTGACAAGTCTGGAAAAAATTGTTCAGCCTTCTTCACGGGCCACTATCACTTACGTATTACTGTATTACTGGGTTTGTTCAATTAGGTCTTGTCAACTGCTTTTTTCCGTATTTCCGTCGCAGGCGTTCCATTTCGCCTCTTTACCCTACTTTCAAGCGCGATGACCTCAAACTCGATCCCGACACGTGCCATTGATAGTTCGCTCTTATACTACAACTTATGCGACATCGTGACATTCCTGACCTTTTTGAAAAACCCGAAAGCACCAAAACTAAACTCTAAAACGTTTTCTCCAACCTGTTAGCAGCAAATGGTTTGAAGAAAAGCTTCCCTGCAAGCCGCTTCTCGTCATAATTTCAGCTTTCCGGGGAGCTTTGCTCTGGTCTCCTGCGATTACACACCACTCATGTCAGGGAATGATGAATTTCTTCGCCTAAGACCTTGCATTTCCACGCAGTGTTTTCATTGAAAGCCCACTATCAAAATTATGACACATCTGCCCTATTCTTCTTTCAGACCTTCAGTCTTGACTCGTTTATCCCTTCCGTTTTAAAGGTAGTAGTTTGAATCTCACAACGTATTCCCATACTCCTTTGAGCGATTTATGGATACCATATTGTCCTTGAGGCATTCCACTAGTGCTCTCTGTTGCTCAACATTTTTGATTATTTTCCATGTAAGTACATTTGTGGATATCGATGGCTCTTCGATAGAATCATCGATGAAATTCTGAATGGAACAATCTAGGCTGATTCAAAATATATCTGCACGCGAAAATCTGGCTTACTTTCACATGTTCTAGATGATTACAGCCATCGGAACTGCAAAAACATGCAGCAACATATTGGTTACCTTTCATAAAAGCACCGCATTTACGATCAAGCTGAAAGGCACAGTTCAAAGGGACCAAATTTCCTTGCTGTGCAACGTAAATTCAAATCGGTTCTATTTATCGTTGTAATTCTTGAGACCTATCAGCATAGAAGAAATAATAACCAATTCAATTTCGGCTGAGAAGAAAGAAACGACAAGCATGCGTGGAACAAAAAAAGATATAATTGCTCTGCTAAGTACTATTCTACAATAATGCAACCAATTTTGGTTCGATCAACGAGTTGGAACACCGTCAGCTCGCCATAACTTCTAAAGAAATGGTTCACGCAATTGGAGAGTCACAGCCCACGCGAGTTCTATGGGCAGCATGGCTGTGGAGGATCGCTCAATATTTTGGCGATGGCATTGTATTTTGACTGAACCTCTACCCAAGCTGCAGCTCTGCAGCAACGGACCACATACCCCCATCCACTAGAGCGACCACCTCACTAGGGGATGATATCGTACCTTGCGTAAACCTTTCCGCCCTCTTGAATGAAAAGCTGAGTACGACAGCGGGCCTTGTCAAAGCAGGTGTCGCTTCACATAATTGAAGCACTGCTTCTCCTTCTTTCGTTACTGGTAAGCACAAAAGACGATAAATAAATTGCATATTTTCGTCCTAGAACAGGTAGGATGGAACGCAAGCTAGGCTCCTTTTTTATTTACCTTTTTATGGTAAAAATGCATGATTCCAAAACCCCATCTCTGACATAAAAATAATAAATAATAATATTAGGGTGCCCTATAAGTTCCTTAGCCACCAAACATCTGAGAACTGGGAGACTACCAGGAGGCGAAGAAGGCGCAAAGAAAGCCGTGGCTACCGTCAAAGCTGCTCACTTCGCCAGCGTTAGCGAGAAACTCGAGACGCGCGATGGCGAACGATATGTCTACAGACTAGCCAAACCGAGGATATCGAGAAGTTTTTCGGCATTAATGACGAGAACGGGCGGCTCCTAATGGACCGCAAGAAGGCAGTAAAGCGTGGCACGACTACTTCGAGAAATCTCGACAGTAGAATTCTCACATCCGCCAATACCTTCTGCTCCTCCCGTCTACGGCCCTGTCTCGAAGATAACTGTGGAAGAAACTGAAGCGGCGCTGAAGAAGATGAAGACAGGTAAAGCAACGGGTCCCGACGACTTGGCGGCCGATCTGTGGAAGTCACAGTGCTGGAATCCTGCAGAGTGGTTGACGAAGTTCTTCAACCAAGTCGTTGCAGAAAAGAAAGTGCCTGAGAGCTGGCAACAGAGCACGACGATTCCCATCTGGAAGAAGAAGGGCAGTCCTGGAGACTGCACGAGCTACCGTCCAATTCGCCTGCTCTCGCACAGCATGAAATCTTTGAGCGAATTGTAGATCGCCGTATTCGTGACATCGTCCAGCTGACCACCAACCAGTGTGGTTTTGTGGCTGGTTGCAGCACTATCGATGCCATACAACGCAACAGAAAAAAAAAAGAAAAAAACGAATGCCAGCGAATCTTGCCTTTCCAGCTTTGGAGAAGGCCTTTGATCGCATTTCACGTGAAGTAATATGGTACGCTCTGAGACAACGTGGCGTCCCCGAAGAACTTATTGAGTGGGTTCGCATGCTATACTCGAGCTCAAAGAGCCGAGTGCAAACGTCAGCAGGAACCTCAATGGAATTCCCCATCTCTGTTGGGGTGCACCAAGGCTCTGCGCTCCTTCTCGTGATCGTCGTGGTTGCCATAACACGAGCCTACTTGCCTTCAGAAACCGGCTCCATATGGACGCTTCTTTATGCCGAAGACGCTCGCCAGCGAAGACAAAATTCACTCGAGCAGCGAGTGCAGGCTGGTCCGACCGCTAGCTATGGTCGGACTCGGGTTAAATGTCAAAAGGACCGTCAAACGTACTGAAGTGAATTCACGCGTGCGTGGTCCAAGTGGCGTTCTGTGACGGTGTTCTCTGCGACAAGAAAATTCTAGAGCGCATAAAATTGAAAATTTTAGAATTATCATAAGACCAGTGGAAACAAAGCCAAAAAAAGAAGGATATCAGGGTGTCCCGGAGGTTGTGCCGTTTTCAAGCTTTTTGAATTTTGATTTTATTTAAGAATGAACAATTAATGTTATTGATCTCCAATTAACTCCAAGCATTATTTGTAATCTCCAAGTGAACCATCACAATGTATCAGTCACTTGTTTCCAACGATTCAGCAAAGGACCGACGCTGAGTTCTCATAAGCTGATGGCATCGCCCTCGAAAACGCAGTGAGATCATTCTCAAGGTTTTCCTCATACCTTCCGTCCACTTGACGAAAACTGGAAAGAAGAGTGGACGGCATTTGATAAGAGGCCGATCACTGCTTCTCGATGGATTCGTAGCGACTCCCAACTTAGCTTCAAGATCTGGAGTGGCGTCCTTCAAAACGCATAGTCTGTTCTGTTGTGAAGCGGACACACATTCTTGAGTTTTGAGGGCGCTATTTGGAGTTTCCACTTCAGACTCAGGCATTAGTCACAGGAGACCTGGTTTACACATGGCTGTGCTAAGGAGTAAGCTCCTTGTTTGTGGACCGAGAACAGCTTACTATTTCCGTACCAAAACCTTCCGAAACGCTTTCCTTTTGAATTTCGTAGTTTTTCAGCCCCTTCTGGTTAACCCAGCCACCTCTTCTCATGCGCAATAGCGCCGATGCTCAGCCGCAGCGTCTAGGTGGACCAGGATCGCAAATGTAGTCTGAACTCATATTGCACTCTTGCGGATATTGTTAAAGTTTGAAGAATTTCTTTATCTAGGCTTGAACATTTTTTCAAAGTAAGGCAGAATTCTGTCACTGTGTGCTTGAAATTCTGAACGAGGTGGGCACACAGCTGCTTAAAGGCAAAAGTCGGGCTCAATAAGGGGGTATTATGGCGATTGAAACTGAGTATAGAGATGCGAAGTGGAACGACAGTGGAGAAAAAACTGAGAAAAACCGTCGACAAGGCCGTTAACAAAACCCTCTTTCCCACTAGCAGTGAAGGAGGCTGGCTTGGGAAAGAGGCTGGCTTGGGAAGGCAGCTGATTTCACACGTTATGCCAGCCACGCACCACATCCCAAGGTGGGCGGTCGTAGCGGGGCCAGGCGGCGATAGCGCATAGTACATGCCCTGGGGCCTTATTACTGCGCCGTTTCGGGTTTTGAGTGTGGGAACATCTCTACGGGTGCGTAACCAAGTACAGGCATGACCGAAAGGGTTGGTTTGGTCAACTAATCCCGACCTTTGCCTTTAAAGCCCTTATCTCCGTAAAGATCTAACCATCATATGCCACACGGTGACGAAGACAAGGGGTTGCATAAAGAAGCAAATACTGCTCCTGGAGTAGACAGGTCTGTGGCTCACCCACAGTAGAAGTTTATGAACCGGAGAGCAAAACATGACCTCCGTCTTTGTCCATTATAAACTCGGAAGAAGCAGTTAAGGTGGTCATGATTCATTTGGTAACTTAGTCGCTCCACTACTTTTGACACATAATAGTATAAAACTGTGAGATATAAAATGTTTAATTACTACTAATGGGTATCATTTATAAGTCCTTCATGACTGTGAAGGACCTACCAGGCATTGAACAGACTCGTAACTACCACTGAGCGAGCTCAACTTGTATGAATTGATGACTTTGAGCATGCTGACTGTTTACTCATTTTTTATGAACAGTGTTATCCTACCTCTGATGAGTTTAATAATGCGTAGCCATAGAGTTGGTGAAAGGTTTCACATTGAAGTGATTGGAAAACTTCGTAATAGAGGCAAAAGTTTGCCTGAAAAACGCTTCTGAACATGTCGCCAGCGACTGCCTTTTCGATTTATTCCAAAAGTTCGAATACAACCTCTACTGTCTGAATAGTGGCCCTATTAGAGTTGCCTTGGTAGCACTTCAAAGAGAATGCTAGTTCAAAAGCCATCATAACTGCGAGTTTCACGAAGGAATGTCTAACTGAAAATATTAGGCATGATGTTACATTTTCCTTGAGTAGAACTTTCCTTATTTTCCTTTAGAAGCGAGCAGTGCCCAGTGAAGTTCACCATTTGAAGGCACGGACACCACCACCAAGGAAAACTTTTTTCTACTTCCCTTGTAGTGGTGTCCGTTCCTTCTAGTGGTGCCACTGGGAACTGCTCACTTTTGTGAGCTGAGCTGATCGCGGACATTCGAATGCAGGCGACAGGCCCTCGTGACAGGCCGGCCTACGAACACCCACGTCACATCAAAAATGTCAAGTCGCCATATAGGTCATGTGCTTTGTGGAAACGATGACAGTGTGCGTAAGATCGGCCTCAACATAGACGTGCCCGGAAAACGGCCTAAGGGACGCCCAAAGCAGCGCTGGCTTGATACGTTGCATATGGACTTAGCTGGTATCCATCCCGATCAGGCATTCAATCGGGAAAAGTGGCGTCAGCATATCAGGAAAAGGCCCTGTCTCCAAGCCGGACAAACGCTAAAGCGAACTGATCTTGATCGCGAATTCGAAAATCACCAGGTTGCAAAGGCTAAAAAATTTTATGCCAATTTTTGCAGAAAGAATCGCTTTTCTTATGTCTTCAAATGATAGCCTGTCATCTCAGGCGTACCAGTGGAGTAGATTGCATCGGCGAATCCGGCGAGAGACGGGATTCCAAAGTGCCCCTAAGATCCCTGAAGGAAAGACGCTCGATAACCGAGCCTGAAGCCGGCTGGAGATCTGCCTAGCTTCCCTGTGGACAAGCGTGTAATGATCGCCTGTTGCCTTGTAGTGCGATGGATGTCGATCTGCCAAGTGAACAAGAAGAGATCCGAGATGACACAATAGGATCGACTAGGCGAGATTGATGGCGGCGTGTGCGCGGCGTACTCTGTGTTGATTGTGCTGAGATAAGGGAGTATATGTTATGCTGATTCATATCAGCATAGATAAACATTACAAAGAATACAAAGATATCTGCATTGTGTAAAACTCTGAAATGAATAGAAGATAGAAGCTATTACTGGTGACTACTAGAAACTACGATCGGGAAATAGAGAAAGGTCACTGGGTTACAACTGAGGAACTAAGATGCGAACTCCCGAGAGATGGCTATGTAGAAATCTAAGATAAGAAGGAGAAGGTACGCTACTAGTGGGATTCATTCAAGGCGACTAAATTATTTATAAGCTAAACATATAATCTAAGGGTTCAACTTACTATATTAGGGCGTGCTGGACTCACCGCATGACGAAGATGACCAAAAATGTAGCGATGACCGGGAGAGGCGATGGCGACCTGATCACGACAAGTTATGCAATGAGTGTAATGAGTGGCCTACGCGTTGGCGTGTCTAAGCCGATCAGGATCGTCGCGAAGTTTGAATGGGGTATTTGCCCTGTCTGTTGCCAGCTTGCCTTAATGCATCCTTACTCAAGGTCGCGGCGCTGGTCACGACACGGCCACCCATTGTTTCCTCGTTACATTTCATTTGGTTAATAAAATTGATTGGCATTGATTGGCAGTTTTCCATTTTTGGATTATCAAGGAAGCAAAGTGGCCATTGGATTTCAAAAAGAGCAAGCAGTTCCAAAAAAGGAAGAGTAAGCGCTAGGTAGTCACATTGCGTGGAAACTTAGTCAAAAATACGGAACAACTAACAACTCCTTTTTGAACTGAATCGCAATGGATCCTTTTCTGCACCTTATGATTTTGTTGATACGGATGCTTTTCGCCTCAAAAGCGCACATATCGTCTTCATAAACCTTATTTTCCCTATCACAGGATTTCGCTTCTCTCCCAACTACCCAACCTCCTGAATAAACATCAGTTTTATCGTTCTATCATCAAATACTTTGACTACTCTTTGAAGAATGTCTTCGAAGGCCGCAAATTTTGCATGTATTCGTGTGTCCATATATGTGTTACCCTATGGCTTGATAACTACTCAACCACTGCCTCCTAACAGGATACTTCAACTTGAAGCTTCATTCTGATTACCACTCAAAATGGAGGAGTGTTCACCTGACTCTGCCGTACTTGTCCAAGATATCATTCCGAATGGGAAACCACTGCTTTCATTGCCGACTGCGCTACAAATGGGTCCTACTGACACCTGGATAGCGGTCGAGTACACACAGGCTGCTTATCAAAATAAATAAGAAATCCATAACCTTGGTTTATCACAACTCTTTCTTCACCATACAAATCACTGGAATAGCCGGACATAGCTTGGTTCAGGGTCAACCCTACCGCTGGTACTTTTTGAGATTTTCACTACTCCCTCCATTTTCGGGATCTTTGATACTACCCCCATCAGTGTGTGAATACATTAACTTATATGTGGACGGAGCAAGAAGCTCGGAGGCGCGGGAGTACTTCTCGTTATCCCTGGTGTTCCTGTCCCGAACACATATTGTAAAATTCAATGAAATTTGCACCTGCCGCTTCCAAAAATCATAATTATCTTCGTCTTCCAAACTAATGTATCTTTAACACATTCACGCCGATGGCCGCCCATATGGGCTGCCAACAACATGCGCTCCTGGGACGATGGCAGCCCATATGGGCTGCCAACTGATAATCGCTTGCCAGGCGCTAGGAATGGACAGATAGGTGGGCAAACCTCGTAATCGAGTGTAAAATGCTTTTAAATTCCTTCACGGGGAAAGTGAATAAATGCTCTCTTTTCGTAACCACTATTTGTCGTTCTGATCGAAATCCTACTGTTATATGTTTAGATAATCTTTACGCATTGGACATTGCAGAAATTATTTTGTGACATTCATGTTTTTGTTCATTTACAAAACAAAATCTGCGGTTATGTGGTGAGGCGGCGGCGCCCACAAAATCGCGTCCGTCCCACGCGACCGAAAAGTGGAAAAGGGGCGTCGTCGTGAATGTGTTAAAGTTGAGATTGTGCGACAAGCTCGAGTTAGCACAATACACATCATGCTCTCTCTAAGAATCGCTGCTTATCACTTGAAATTTCATTTAATGAAGAAGTAAGCACATTGGAAATTTTTCCGTGCAAATGCAAGATTTCACCTTCAAACGATCACAACTTCCTTCAAATTCATTAGTTTGCAAAGCTGACCCGGTATGAGAAATGTCAAGATTCAAGATCTCTCATAAGTACCGAAACATTTTTGAAAAGTCACCGATGCGAACATTAGTTCTGTTAGGACTATTTTCGATCTAATCTGATAGTTATAATTACTCCATGGTTGGAAACCGCTAGTTCCTAACCATGAAGTGAGTTTACACGTTTCACGTTGTCTCCAAGCGTAGCAGTTCTCTAGCTGTTGCCTTGCACTACACATATGACGCTTTTGGCTTGTGTCGCTAATTCACTCTCTAATGTCTGAGTATCCTGAAAAGCTAGATATACAGGGTGTCCCAAAATTACTTGCGCCAAATTTCAAAATTTATTAGAAAAGGTATATCGATTATTTTCATTTCGGCGCTACTTGTGCAGGTAGGTTCTCTTGTGAACTGCATCGTTATTGGGGTAAAACTGTCCAGTATCTCTGAGATGGCGAGAGGTGATCCAAGGTGACCTGCGATCATTCGCGTGCGCGAGGAAGAGGCTGCATCGTAGGACATTATTGGATTTCTTGAGTTCCCGTGAACACAGCGCACATGGCCTCAAACGATGCAGGAGAACAAGAACACTCATTATGCAGCCTGAGAGAGAATGGTCAACGCTTCCACGGGTAGAATCATAGAATTTTTGGTTAGCAATCCACGGTGCTCCATCAGAAGGACGGCGAGGCCTGAATTCATCAAGTCGTATGATGGGGTGCATATTTAAAGGACGAATTCACGATGGAAAAGCAACCCATTTCAAATTAACCTAGGATGGTGAGTGGTACACGAAAAAGGAAACCATGAGAAACGGCCCAGAACCCGAGAAATGGGACCCCTTCCTTGCCCGTTGATTTGAGCATTGATGCGACTCTCATCGCTGTGCCCTCTTCAACACTACGCTCTCTCAGCTATCTAATCACTCGCCACGTATTGACTACGGCGAGTGATCAGATGATCGGTGGGCGGAGATCGCCGAACCGCCAACTTTGAGCCATGCTAGGTCGCCGAGGTCAAATCTTTCGATGCCGAATTGCGTGTCTGTCCGCACCCTCAAGAGATTCACCGCTCTCCCCACTAGGCGATTTCTCCCTTCTTCGACCTTCGTTCTTTCCGTGCAATCCTCCTTTAAGGAGAAGCAACACTACCAACTCTATCACATGCAGAAGTGCCGCTTCATTCTGTTCAGCAACAAACAGCAGAGAGGCCGAAAAGTTGGAAGGTTACTAGCGCGCTTCACTGGCGACACGCAACTCTCGATCGTTTTTTCTGACGAGAAAATATTCGCTGTGGAGCCGGTGTTGAATCGCCAAAGCGATCACATTCTAGTTAGAAATATCGGGAGTGTCATCTCACGAGGAAAGATTGTTGAAGAACGGCTAACTCGGCATCAGTAATGAATTGGGTGTGAGTCGCGGCCAATGATGAGATGCCGTTGAATTTTGCCGGTTCATGTGTGAAGATTAGCAAGGACGTGCGTCTTGATCCACCATCCACTTCGGGATCAAGCCGTGGTGTTGCCAGCAGGACAGCGCTACAGCCTATGGGGCCAAGCTCGTTCGAGGCAGATGCGAGCTGCAAACTGCCCGACTTCGTCGCCACGAGGAATGGCCTTCTTGCTCCCCTAATCTTAATCACTTAAACTATAATATCAGTCTGGTCCCTGATTAAGAGCAAGGCATGTCGAGCTCGTCATATGAATCTGCAACCATTGCAAGCAGCAGCACTGAATTGGACGAAGGAACACCTGCGTGCAACGTGCGAATGGTGCAAGAAGAGACTCCGGGCCTGTAATTCGTGCAGGTGGAGGACATTTTGAAATCTGGTTGTTGCATGTTGTAGTGTATGATGTTAGTATAATTATGTTTATATTCAATTACCATTCTGTGTCCAACAGTTCAAAAGACATTGCAATAAATAGGCGCAAGTAATTTTTGGGACACCCTGTAAATGTAGTTATCCTTAGCTATTTTTTACTTTTCGCTAAGCTCAGTGATTTGGATCTGGTCTTTGTACGCACTATATTGATGTTCGACGGCATGTCTTTTCGACGTACTATACAATAAACAATAAACAATGAACTTTCTTCAAAATCATAATTTGCGAAGCTTAATCCAGCATGGCAGCTTCAACGTTCTAGTTTTCTGATAACTACCAGACTTACATGAAATTATCGATTAAATAGTGAAATAGTCCCTTTGGGACTTCTTCCGGAGGGAACTCATCAAGCCATCTCCCTAGAAATATCGGTTTTAAAGTCTCGATGAACGCAACTTCCTTCAGAAGCAACTTTTGTGCAAAACTCTGAGAGTGCTGAAAAACTACGAATATGTGCTTTCAAAAAGCATACAAGAGAAATCCGTTCATTCGGAAAATTTCTTTGTAAGAAACTTCTCCTTTTTTCAGAGGTCCATCCATTATACGACTGCAATTTTCTTCGGGCCTTTTACTCCACGAACATCGGATGCTGGAACAGTCCTTCGTCATTGATGATTCGAATTTAAAGCGCTTCGCACCAACAAATCCTAGCCATGCTGCGCGCCACGCCTGTGCTGTGCTTTTGATTCGCCGATGCATTTCGCGCTAGATATCGATTTTCCTGCTGATCACCTCGGTCACGATCAGATCCCACCTCATGGCCCACTATAAACCCCATCGTTGGTGCTTATAGCAACATAAGGCTTATCTTGCAGCATGCTGGTTCCAATAGTGGATGATGTTATTGATGAAAGCTCACTACAGTGCTGGTGGCGAAGCGGTCATTCCTCTTCTCTCAAAAATGTCCATCGTCTCTAGTAGGTCAATTACCCCGTAAGAGCATTTCAAGTCAAATCGGGACTTTGAGCCTGCATCGAAAAAGTGAGGGTAGCTGCTAGTAGTATAGACCGTCTATTAGCTGATGCCTTCTGGTCCAAGAGCACAATTCTGGGAAAAAAGTTTTTCCCGTTGAACCTCCATTTGTAGGGGTATTAGAAAACGATCAAATTTTGAGTGGCGGCGTCAGGAACCTTTTCCTACTCCCCAGGACCGTTGCTTGACTCTGACCACAAACCAAGGCTATAGCGTTGAGGAAAACTTTATGGGAAAGATTGTGATTCTGTCACACGTAATACTCGCTTGGGATCCGTCGTTCACTATGAGAAAAAAAGAACAAAAAAATTGCATTTGTCTTGAGAAAAAAATTTGAAAAATTTAAGGGGCTGCTACGCGTTCAAAGTACCGCCGGACATCTGTCACAAATGCTGGCGACGGGATGCTTCCACTTGGTTCTTGGAGTGCCGTCACTAGAAACTCTTTCTGGCCTTTGACTTATTGCATTCACATCTCACACTTCTACTATTCTATCGATCGATTTGTCTCTACTCTCCAAAATCGCACGCTTTAACCCGATTCTTTCATTGCGTCGCCTGATACGTAGCCGCCCCAAGCGGACTTTTTTTCCATGCCCCGCCTTTGGCTCCGCGCCACTTACCTTCGATTGTCCATAGAGTGTGGTTTTTGTAAGTTTGTTTCGTCGCCAACTGTTTAACGGAAAATGTTTGTGCGTGAAATCTGTTATGTTGTCTCTATTGATTACAGGTTACATGTGCTTGTTGGGGAATAATGCATGTTTTCTCTGAGAAGTACATCTTTGAGTGCACTTCGGTGTAAGGCTAAATACCTCAATTTTACTAGGATTACTTCCCTGCAATTGTTGCTCCGAAGTAGAACAGTAATTGACTTCATGCGATTTAATGACGAAATTCTTCTCATCATGCATTTCCACCCCTATTCAATGTTTTATCTCAGATTTGTCCGAGAAAGAAGCGACCAGAAGATTCAATCCAGAAGGGGGGGGGGCGGTTGAAATGTTAGTTCGGTGTCGATCTCCCATAAGTGTAGTTTTTAGGAAAACTCTCAGAAAATCTTGTGAAATATCGTGGCCTGTGATGTATCGTTTTAGTGAGATGGAATTAGGGCGATTGCTGTATAAAGAGGAAACGGGGCCACATGTGCACACGCTCGTAAAGGCATCTCCTCTAGCTACCGCCCGCTCCCTCGTCCCTTAATACCTCGTTGAGAATGACACTGTTGTTAGGGACGCTGTCGCAAAAACGACAATAGTTCTGGAAAGACCTGGGCAAATGAAGCTGTTCTTTAGGTTGCAGGAGTTACGAAATGTGTTTACTACAACACAGTTTCAACAGGTCATCATTCTTTGTACTACTTTCTATTAGGTTGGTAACTTTGAAATGTCGCTTCCTTTAGTGGCTTTGTTTCTCAGCTGAAACTCAACCTCGTAGGAGACCATCCATTCGAGAGAGCCATTCAGTGCGCATATTGCGAAACCTTAGCCGTCAGTGAGCGGATGTTCTTCGAGCCAAAACTTTTGCTCGAACATGATTGATCAGAAAACATCGCCTGAGCGTGTATATCAAGCAAGGAAAAACAGCCAACGAATCCCACTCATTGTGTGCAAAACATTGAGCAGCAACACTCAGTCTCTGATGCACTTTCAGCTATGGTTTCAGCTCTTCCAAGACTGAGGTAAAGGACTGGCGACGAAGGTCGTGGATTTTGACCTCTAGCTCTAGATGACGGAGAAATAAAGAAAGCCAACGAATTGAGTCCTCGACAAACCGCACAAAACTTGCATGGAGATTCACCTACAAGAAAAACATTTACTTACATCTCAAAATTCGGACAAAAGTCACTAGCGATATGTATCCAGGCGCATCCTTCGCGGCACGCATTCTCTTTCATCCAGTTGTGTTGCTAGCTGCAAAGAAACAAAAGAAACTGCAGAAAGATATCAACCTAGGAATCAGAACGACCACAATTGCTAAATATTATGCGTTAAGAACACCCAAACAGCTGATCAGATCCAAATCGCCCTACGACATTCCACGCTACGCTTGCAATCTACGTTGCCGTGCTCGGCGTGCTATGCGGTACATGCGATGGTGGGCGGTCCCGGATTGACGAGGCGGTCCCGGATTGAAACCGACGGCCCCGGGGGCTTAACGACGTTTTTCAAGGTGGGAAGTTGCTGCAATGTGTGCAGCTACCCACATACAACCTCCAGGCACGGGAATTACTTCTCTAGCGTGGCTGAGCCCGACCTTTGCCTTTAAGTCATCAGCTCACTTCTCTAAGCCTTAACATCCTCTTTGAGCCCGGCGGATTGGCAGTATGCCCTCTCCAGTTGGTTTCCTTCGTAGCGGTCTACCCGACCTTCTCCCATCTCATTCTCATCTCTTTACCTCCCTCATCTTACTCTCTCCTTTTGATATCCTATTAACCGTGTTGTCATAATTGTCATATTAATTACATTATTATGTCCGTAGCAATTTGCCGTAGAAGTGTAATATCTCGTGTTCTGTTATATAGTACCAGTTTAGCTCCGCCCGCTACCGCGCGCATGACACGGAAGCCTCTGATAGAACTGACAATCGGTGAAGCTTTGGGTTTCACCGCTTAACTATAGCTGCTTCGTTAAATGCATTACTGTCCGTTGCCCATCTTGGCTGTATCTCACTGTTTGATAAGCGCAGTGAAGTGCACAGCTAAAGTGATGATGTAAACAACCACTATGCGTCGAGTATCGAGGTAATTTAGCGGTCGAATATCTCAAAACGGAATGCCCAGTATTCATTATCATATTTATTCGAGCATCCCATTCATCCTCAAGAACTCTAGAAGGTGTAGCGGTCGAAAGGTGTTTGAGTTTACAATTACAACGCTAATGAAATGATATTGAAATGAAATGCATTATCTGCAATCTGGTTTCGAGTAATCTCTACGTTCGTACGCATATCGTAATTATCAGTCCTCATCTGTCGTTATCACTTTTTGACCCCCACAAAATATGTTACCGTCCCACCCCCTATATCATATCCCAAAATC